>JAVTVY010018076.1:0-73227 GCA_036873755.1 Hanleya hanleyi
AGGTCAATACAGCAAACAAATGTCAAATAAAATCTTACTGTTCAATGTTATACCGGTATATCTCTCAGAGTCCGTAACAACGTGCTAATCTCTATGTACAGTCTGTGCCGAAATCGCGTTCCTGTATTTCTGTAGTCCAATATCGCTCAGCTGTTGTCCAGTTTTCGTCAGTTCAATCACGTAGATAAAACAGCGGTCGAACAGGAATATATAATCCAGCAGTCAGTTATCTCAGGCAAATGTTAGTCAATAATAATAATGATGATGCACCCACGTAAGTCTGTTTGAAACCTCCAGTCAGTAATTACGGGCAAAGTAAATCAATCAAAGCCAGTTCTTGAATTCTCCTTCGAGTGAGCGAACGAGACGGTATTTATATCCTACGGGGAATTCGCGATTATTCTATCAGATCAAGAAACTTCCATCGGTACAACAATGACGTAAGATTTAACCCAGATAAACAAGTGCTTTCTCATTCCAGAAACGTCCATAGTAAACAACTATTTGACAGTTTATATGTGCAGATGGCGCTCAAGTATAACTAACAGTATCATACGGGGTCTGTTGATGAATGTGTAGATGGCGCTGTTTAATACAGATGTTTCGTACAGCGGCCATTTGCAATATAGAATCTTCGAGAAAACACGAGACGGATGACACATAATTCACTCACGATAAATCGGTCACGATTACGAGAAAATTCCAGATCATAACCACAGAACAGAAGGTTAACAAGTCCACCTCAGTTCCACAATTCTAGAATTCTATGACAGACCCTACAGCACGAGCGCTTCAAAATGAAACCCTGCACGACCCATTTGAACAAGGATGGCTTAGCTAAATAATATAGCCCTCAAGAGTATGAGGGCTATACGTCGGCCCCAGTCACCTCCAGCGAGGGTTTTAGATAATTTTATTACGAATCACCCACCTCTGAACCTGCCGTACATCTAAACTCTATCCCCTCCTGCGCACTATTTCAAAATCTTGCACACTATTGTGAAATAGTAACGAATATATCGCCGTCTGAATTTCCCAGACGACTTCCACTTTAAACGCGCCATGTTAACCGTATAGAGTGACGTCACCAACATGGCGCGCAGAGAGCTAGAAGTTTCCGACTGGAAAATTCAGACGGCGATATATTCGTTACTATTTCACAATAGTGTGCAAGATTTTGAAATAGTGCGCAGGAGGGGATAGAGATTAGATGTACGGCAGGTTCAGAGGTGGGCGATTCGTAATAAAATTATCTAAAACCCTCGCTGGAGGTGACTGGGGCCGACCTATAGCCCTCATACTCTTGAGGGCTATATATTATTTAGCTAGGATGTCTCACATATACCCCAAAACTTCCACCTCAGGCCTGACTTGACGAATGGGCATGCGCATCGTGATTTTTCAGCGCAAGTCAATTAACAGCCCCCAGATCCTCATATCGTACACTACCGCGTCAGCCAATTTGATAAGATACCCACATCCAATAGTTTTTTTCGCAAGAAAATATTTCATGCGTTCATAGACTGTCCGTCTTTTCTAGGTATTTCACCCCATGGGATTTCCCCACTTGCCATTATGTTGGACATGGTGCTGGAGATAGTGTCGGAAACCAGACCTTTTATTTATAATGCTATTTCCATATAATGATATAATGTGATTGATCTGGCCGAGATGACTAAATGTACCAGCCTCCGATGCCGGCACTGCAGTTTCGAACCCTGAAAGTGTCATGGGAATTCCCCTCTGTCGCTACATAGGGCACACACTATTGACATGTGTTAATGTGCACAGGTCAATTAAAACTGAAGTGACGTATTAAGATTGGCCACTACGGTCAAAGGTCAATTGATGGAGTCGGCGGTAGACCCGTGATCTTATCACCGCGGCGGAAGTGACCGCATCACTGCGTAGGAATACGACCCGGGGTCAAAGGTCACTGTGACCGGAAGTGCTGGAACTATAGCGGTCATGACTTCCGGCCCCTCGTGGTCAAAACGGCTTTTATCGGTCCTTTGTCTTTAACTAAATTATTTGCTATTAGTTTCACCACATGTATTACTGATGAAATTAGCTACAAAATATGGGCCCCTCACAATGCTGATTTCTGACAAGAGAGATGTGCAAAAGCTAGGCTGAAAGTCAAAAATAATTTTGCGTTTTCCCATCAGATAGCTGAAATTTTAGCTGTTGCCGACAGTTTTGAGACTAAGTATCTTATTCATTCTCAATTGTTATGAATGCTCATTTGTCTATTAATGTCGCATTTGTGGGATATATCGGGTGACTTCCGATTACCGAAAGGCAACGAAACCCATTGGGATATACATTCCCGATGCTAAAGGTAAGGAATAATAATCCTTGAGAAAAAGAACAGAAACACAAGATGTGTCTAACTAACATCATTGAAAACAGTTGACCACGCCAATCTATCAAGTACGTGGCTCCCGTTTTAAAATGTGTTTGATTCCGATGGGTCACGACTGGCCAATAGATGCGAATCTCGAGGACAATAGACGATGAGCTTGAGGACAATCGATGCTGAACTTGAGGAAAATAGATGATGAACTTGAGGACAATAGATGATGAGCTTCATTGAGGACAATAGATGCTGAACTGGAGGACAATAGATGATGAACTTGAGGACAATAGACGATGAACTTGGGGACAATAGATGATGAACTTGAGGACAATAGATGATGAACTTGGGGACAAGAGATGCTGAACTTGGGGACAATAGATGATGAACTTGAGGACAATAGATGATGAGCTTGAGGACAATCGATGATGAACTTGGGGACAATAGATGATGAACTTGAGGACAATAGATGATGAACTTGAGGACAAGAGATGCTGAACTTGGGGACAAGAGATGCTGAACTTGGGGACAATAGATGATGAACTTGAGGACAATAGATGATGAACTTGAGGACAATAGATGATGAACTTGGGGACAAGAGATGATGAACTTGGGGACAATAGATGATGAACTTGAGGACAATAGATGATGAACTTGGGGACAAGAGATGATGAACTTGAGGACAATAGATGATGAACTTGAGGACAATAGATGATGAACTTGGGGACAATAGATGATGAACTTGAGGACAATACATGATGAACTTGGGGACAATAGATGATGAACTTGAGGACAATACATGATGAACTTGGGGACAATAGATGATGAACTTGGGGGCAATAGATGATGAACTTGGGGACAATAGATGATGAACTTGAGGACAATACATGATGAACTTGGGGACAATAGATGATGAACTTGAGGACAATAGATGATGAACTTGGGGACAATAGATGATGAACTTGAGGACAATACATGATGAACTTGGGGACAATAGATGATGAACTTGGGGGCAATAGATGATGAACTTGAGGACAATAGATGATAAACTTGAGGACAATAGATGATGAACTTGAGGACAATAGATGATGAACTTGAGGACAATAGATGATGAACTTGAGGAAAATAGATGAATGAACTTGAGGACAATAGATCATGAACTTGGGGTCAATAGATGATGAACTTGGGGTCAATAGATGATGAACTTGAGGACAATAGATGATGAACTTGAGGACAATAGATGATGAACTTGAGGACAATAGATGATGAACTTGAGGACAATAGCTAGAGTAGACGTCAGATCCGACATTCAGTGTTCAACCGTCGTCCACAAAATAACTTCCTCGTCAATCTTTCGAGTCAATTGGGCTTCCTTCTGTTTTGAGCTTTTTCGTATACATGTTAACATGGATCTTATAATGTATCAAAAATATGACATCTTGAGCCAATATGAATCTACTGTTTTCAAAGTCACCATGTCTGCCACGATATTACATCGAAATATTATTCTGGTTCAAGGTGTCATATGTTCGATATATTAAAAAAAATCCTTGTTAAAATTTGTACGAAATGGCAAAAAAAAAAAGCTGACGACGCTGTTTTTCGTCAATTTTGACTCTGAGCGTTAACAAATTAAAACTTAACTTAAAACTGGTATTTTGTCTTTACGAAACAACATTTTGTGCAGAATTAAAGCAATTAATTTTTCGATTTACATGTACTCATAAACGCCAAAGTAAGTTTTCCATATGTTACCGTAATGTCTTCTGTAGCGAAATCTATTGTCATAATATTATAACGTGGAATCAAGCATGTACATTTATATCGTTGTCGATACGAACAGGAAATATTTCACTTCAGACAGTTTCAGTATGATTTCCTCATTCTCTGTATGGTGAAAAAAAAATCCTTATGTTGGAGAAAATACCTAATTATCAAACCGAGCAAAGACTCATTAGTCGCGTGTTAGTCTCTGAGCATAGAGGATATAGGATTCCCGCACGATGTATAGATGGTTTTTTTTACTTCAAACCGTGCATAAGTTTATACGCGAGTAGGTGTGAGCGGAAATAGATGCAGTCGATGTAAATGAAATCTTTCTTGAGAAACAGTTTGTGCTGAAAGTTTTGTATTGAACGAAGCTAGAGCCAACCCATAGCTCAGTATGAACAATGAATTTATCCCAGCGATTGCTTAAACAGGATCAGTGTCTGCAGAGATAATTACGGATGGAAACACCAAGCCCCGTTTATTTATTTCTTCCCTTAATAACAACAAACTCCATCCATATAGCGTAGTATCGCACCAACAAATACTATACCACCCTATCTCCTCTTGTCCTCGTATGTCTATTTCTGTAATACCGCCGATGTTTGACATATCCCACAAACAAATGGTATAATTCTGGCCCAACGCCGCACGTGGCGGCTATTTAAAGGAGAGATGGGTCTATGCAAGATTGCGCTCAACAAACACATGCGTTACGAAAATAGCCTTATATCGGTTCACGTCGTCGACATATGGTAGATTATATCAAGGAAACAGTAATGTGACTCCAGTATAAATAATAGTCCAGATACAGCCTCGGTAAAGGAAGAAACGATCGGAGCACTGATAGCTATTGGGAGAAATCAGAGTTAGACACGAAATACCCAGCCGTAGTCTACCGCGTTTTGAATCCTCAATTTTACGACCTTTAACACCGATAGGCCTTGTTGGATTAAAAATACATGTGATCCTAACGCCTGTTTCTTGTTTGTGTTGAAGCTCCTTCCAAATAGAGAAGCGGTTAATATTTTCAATATTCACATATAAGCAAAACAGCGAAGCAATTATTAAGAAGTCAGAAAAGCAGTGTGAAATTCATAGTCCGTAGGAAAATGAGCAGGGCATAGGGCATAGGTGACGTAATCACCGAAAGTGGCATAATAAGCAGAAGTGACATAATCACTGGAAGTGACGTAATCACCGAAAGTGGCGTAATCATCGGAAGTAACCTATAAAACGGAAAAGATTTCATCGACGGATATGACGTCTCATAAGTACAAAGGTCAATGTCAAAGATTACGATCGCGCGTGCAGTGTGCACGGCGCAGGGAGCAATGGGAAATGTGAAGGGCACAGGGAGTAATGTGAAAAGTGAATGAAGCAGGGGCGCGTGCAGTGTGCACGGCGCAGGGAGCAATGGGAAATGTGAAGGGCACAGGGAGTAATGTGAAAAGTGAATGAAGCAGGGTATAATGGATATGAGCAGTGATCATTGTGGAATGAGAAGGGTTCGTGGAGCAATGTAAAATGCGAAGGATATAGGGTGAAAGAAAAATGTCAGCTGTGCGAGCTAAGATAATGCTTGAAGATTAAAACGCCAGCTATGACGCACTGATTACATAATCCCTCCATGACACCTGATAATACATGGAACATGATAACACATAATGCCAGCTGTGACTCACTTAATACGTCACGTGACAGGTTATACAAATCGCCTGCGAAAGCAACAGTTCTCCAACAGATGCGTGACAAGATATTTCATCCACCCTACAACGTATCCTCTAAAATATATGTTGAAAACGGACTAGCCTATGAATGTATAGTAGACAATATTTTCTTTAACATCCGAAATGTATTTAATCGATAACTATTTTCGACCTGAAGTTGCCAAAATTATCATAATTATCATGTAAGCTTATTGATCATTTCTTGGATCATTAGGAAAATTTGATCCGAATTATCATATTTACACCAGTTATCAATATCAACATCCCCAGGTTAAAGAGATAGGGGAGAGGCCAGGAGAACGAACCGGAGCTCACGAGTGTCCCACGTGTTAATGCACCTGTCGCTGCTATCCGGACAAGACAGTATTATCTAAGGATTAACATGGATGATATTGCAAACCGACCATTGAAACGACTACTAACATCGAAGATACAAGTGTAGTCCGTCATTCAACATCCAGCCGTCGTCCATTATAGATTTTCCGCGTTCATAATCCAAAGACCTAATTCATATAACAGCATTAGCACCAAAAAAAGGTATACATAAAAATAGGCTAACAAGTGTAGTCCGTCATTCAACATCCAGCCGTCGTCCATTATAGATTTTCCGCGTTCATAATCCAAAGACCTAATTCATATAACAGCATTAGCACCAAAAAAAAGGTATACATAAAAATAGGCTAGTTTCCTGCAAAATAGAAGTGGTCAACAGCTTTCAATGATGCCGGCAAGACATCATGATGTTCCAAAAATATCACTCCCTATCGCTGATCTTAATCTTTCTGATTTTTGTTGTAAAATCGTTATCTAGAGTATGATGTATCTCAGTCACGCTTTGATTGTGCCTGTTTATATGAACACCGGTATTGAAAAACTTGCGTTCCTATTATCGGGTTAAGCGGAATGTACAAAACGTAATACCATAGATCTTGCACGCTACGCTCGTATTTTACTATAACATGCGATATGTATTGCCAGATTTGAGAAACTTTGAGTGGAGGTGCTTGGTGGAATAGCCTTGTTTTATAAGTTTCTAAAATAATGTTTTATGACGTTGATTAAAATCGTCACATTTAACACAGGCTACTAGGCGAGATCCACTGAAATATTGCTGCCAGAAAGGGATAGTTTACGATGTCGAAATTGTAATCATCTCTTTTGTCGTAAAGTCGACGAGAGACAAGACCCCCTTCATTTTTAAAAAAAGAAATAGGTCTAAATATGCTTTGCCATTAGGGATGACTATCTGTAGTTTCCTTGAAATCCAGCGAAGGTGGATATATATCCTTCACTGCGTAATTTATATACTGATTATCCACAGCGAGAAGATCGTCTGTATAGCGGTAATTTGGTGAATGACAAGGAACGGGCTTTGAACTGATCCGTTTTCGAAAGCGTCTGAACATAGTCGTATTCATAAGAGAACAGATATAGGTCATCCAAAATGGGTGCACAATTAGTACATATTGGAATACCTATTGCGTTGATATATTGTGTTGCAAAATTTCACAGATATTAATAATGAGAAATTCAAGAAATTCTATAAACAAAGAAACATCCCATGAATGATATCCCTTGTATGTAGTAGAGCTAAATAATGCTTCAAAATCCAGATGTCCCACAGATTAGTTTCATATAAACTAGAATATATATTCACCCTGTATATATACACTTGAACAACTGCTACCTGTATATTCCTGACGATGGTATGTACCTTACCGAAATATAGAATATCACAATGACTTAAATTTTCGGAGTTACTTTCATTCTAGTTTAAATAATGTTTTATGGTAGACATTGAGGTCTATCGCTCCATTCGATATAACAAGACAACGTAAAAGTGCAGAGGAGGGTAATGTATACGTGTATTGCTCTCTCTGCGAAGATAATTTAATCGGTAAAAAAGAAGGGCCCCTGTCGAAGCGAGTTTATCTTGGCAGCAGAAAAAAATATTTATATATATATATATATATTCACACACACACACACACACACACACACACTCCTATGCCCACATACGCTCCTTATTAAGGATGTGCATATAATTGTGCAACATTGTAGCGATCGTGGTGCAACATTGTAGCGATCGTCAACAATGTTTGCAACAATGTTCCAACAATGTTTTTTGTTGTTGACGAACGCTCTTGTCGTAACAATGTTGCATAGTAACCTCGTCAAAAAAGACACTTTTTTAATCAAAAACTGTTTTAGAAACATCGTTTCTTATAGAAGAAACTTCTTCAAAAACATCGTTTCTTATAGAGAATTTGCAAATATAAAATGACATTCTTAGTTGGAGTTCGATTATTTCAAAAGATTTTATCCTTATTAGGTCTCCAGAAAGTACTTGATAGGGAATAGATTGCACGTTAAAGTACTTGATAAGGATACATTCGTGTACCCACACACACGCACACACACATGTAACTCTTCGTTTCTGCTACACCATACCACGGTTACACTCTAGATGGAGGAACCACCAAGTAATTCGGACAAGACGTGTTTCAGTTTCGATAGAAAGATTCCTAAAAGTGAAAGTAGACCTATATGTCTACGACTTTATGACAAAAGAGATGATTACAATTAAGACATCGTAAACTATCCCTTTCTGGACAGTAATATTCCAGTGGGACCTGCATATGGCGTATACATATCTCGCCTAGTAGCATTTGCTAGATCCTGTGTTAAATGTGACGATTTTAATCAATGTCACAAAACATTGTTGCAGGGCAGGGCTATTCCACCAAGCGCCTCCACTCCAAGTTTCTCAAATTTGGCGATACATATCGCATGCTGATAGCAAAATACGAGCGTAGCGTGCAAGATCTATGGCGTTACGTTTCGTAACTTGTGTCTAATTCCGCTTAACCCGGGGCTAGGTGTCGTATGAACCCATGTACTTCAAGATCCTTATGGTGCTCATATGAACAGTCACAATCAAAGCGTGACTGAGATACATCATTCTCTAGATAAAGACTTTACAACGATTATTATGGATTAAGAATACTGATCAGCGTTACGGTTTTTATATTTTTGGAACATCATGAGGTCTTAATTGTCGGCATCATTGAAAACTGCTGACCGTATCTCTCTTGCAGGAAACTAGCCTATGTTTATGTATACTATGATTGTCTTATTCTTTAAATAGGTAGTAGCGTGATTTTAGTTGTTCGGGTAAACTGAACAGCATGATCACTTGCAACATTTGCCAAAAGATTTTCAAGTATTGAAATCTCGTATTTCATATAGGGATCAATATTGTCAGATTCTTCAATTCGGTCTAGTGAACAACATGAAAATGGGAAATGACTGAGATGACGTCGGATAACGTGATCAGGTATCCATGACGTCACGTTAGAAGCCGTCACAGTGCGATAAAAGTTCTAAGATCGAGTATGACGTTGCAAAGCATCACGCTCGAAATGCCAGTGCGCGTTTTCTGACGTCATCTCAGGCACTGGAGCCAAGTGCAGGTGCTGTTACGTTTTTCAGAGAATGTCAGAAGTGTGATTTCAATGCCCGTGATATTAAAAAATGAGGTCACAGAAACACGTCCACCATAGTTGCTTTCAACTACTGAATAACTTTTATCGAAATATGTTATTTGCTGAATATTTTTTAAATGACGCTTTTACCTCTTTAATGGACGACGGCTGAATTATGAATATACGGACTAGACGCTTGTATTGTACATTTCTCCTATTTGATCATTTATATACCGTCATATTTCTGGTTCAAACAATCTCGCAGTTTGTCACGAAAGTAGCAATCTCTGGACAGCGCTGTTAAGGATGTCCGCTAGTGATAAATCAAAGTAATTAACTTTTTGAATAATATGCGTTGTTGCATTCATAATTGTGTAAGATGAGGGAAAACGAAAAAAAATATATAGGTTCGGGCACATTGTTGAGCTGTAGACACTGTTAAATGGACTGACCCATGCCCCATTTGATAACCCAGAAAATATAGGGAATAGCCCTGGTTTTGAAGCATATTCATGGAAAAATCATATGATCATATTTTTTTTTTTTTCACATTCCAACTGTTTGAATATAATCACAATGTCTATCAAAATTTATCAAATCGCATGAATGTTGCTGCGCAAAATTGTCGGCTAGAAGACTTATAAAGTAATTCCCTATTCTCTAAAAAAATATATTGTTTAAATCAATGCAATTCGTGAATGGATATACGTGAGGGGGGGGGGGCAGGGGGGGGTAAGCGATCGTGTGAACGTTAAAAAAAATATCTCTAGTACGGAGAAAAAAGAAAAAAATAATCCAAATACGAAGAACGAAGAAAAAACAATTGTGAAGAACTCAAGTGTGTCTTTATTAGCTACCACGCTGTTTAATAGTGTTGTTAATGTCAGTACATGCAGCGGAGTAAACATCGGAAAACGTTGGCAATTGTCCACAGTTGACAACATATTTCATTATATACTCCACAAGGGCGGATCCAGCCAAAATTCATAGGGGGAGGGGTCGACTATCACAGTCCAACAGGCGAGGGTCCAGGGGCCGCCTAGGCCCCGGAAGCTCCGGGGTCCTACATCGCTGGAGATGCGTTCTGAGCGTTTTCCCGGAAATAAAACTGATCATAATGTATGCAGATTTATGGTTCTATTTTCACGATTTTCTCGCAATTATAAGCACGCATCGATATTGAAAAATAAAACTGATCATAATGTATGCAGATTTATGGTTCTATTTTCACGATTTTCTCGCAATTATAAGCACGCATCGATATTGAAAAAATCGCACCTCATGCCTGCATCCATTTGACTTTCTAGTTATATTTAAAACATACAAAACGATGGCATTTAGTTCATGGAGGGGAAACAAAGATGCCTACCGATACGGTTCATTCACAAAAAGATAAAACAAGGAAATCCTCATAGCCCAACAGGTTATCCAGGGGCCGCCTTTTCCAGGAAATAAATTCGAACATAATGTATGCAGATTTATGGTTCTATTTTCACGTTTGTTTCTCATTTATAAGCACGCATCGATATTGAAAAAACCATAATACTTCATGCCTGAATCCATTTGACTTTCTAGTTATATTTAACAGATAAAAAAAAACGATGACTTTTACATCATGGAACATTAGAACCAATATGTTACCGATTCATATACACAAAGCTAAAATAAGCGATCCTCACAGCCTGACAGGCGAGGGTCCAGGGGCCGCCTATGCCCCAGAAGCTCCGGGGTTCCAGGTTGCGGGAGATGCGTTTTACGTGTTTTCCCGGAAGTAAATTTGAACACAATGTAGGTAGATTTATTGTTCTATTTTCACATTTGTTTCGCAAAAACCCGCATCGATATTGAAGAATATGCCTGACAACTTTTGACTTCCTGGTTTAACACAAACAAAACAGGCCTACTGCATGGCCTATAACACACCACTACACGTGATGCGCTCGCGGCGATAATATCTGATTTTAGATACATATTGAAACTCCAACTTAAATAGTACACTCACAAACTACATGAATAGATGATGGTCTGTTTAATACACTTATAGATACTCTAATTACATAATCCACATTCATTTAATTTACATATCATTTCAAGACATTATTTCTACATGGAATCTCAGGGTTCGCTGATCCCTCCAAAAAAAAAAAAATTTGTTTAGGTTTCATGGGAGGGGGGGGGAGGTCCGGACCCCCCTGACCCCCCCGTAGATCCGCCCTTGCTCCAAAACTGTAAACAAAATAACCCATATAAGTAACTTGAGTGATATTTAAGGACGGTTTTCGGATGTGGATTTATAAAAAAATTGTAGGCCTATGTCGCCATTGGAATTTCAAAATTGGACCACGGAATCGAAGAAAAGGATTTGTGCATTCTCGTCTCGCGAGACTCCCTACTGCGAGAAAGAGTCTCACGTGTAAATGGGAGCCATCCCCCCAAAATTTGGGGGGTGAGTAGGCGGCGTATGATTTTCACCGTCTGTATCCGGCTTGTCATTGACCTGCTGACTCCGCCGAGTTAGAAGCGAATTGCTAAACATAACGTGAGCTATATAATTGGAAAATGACTCTTTCCGTTTCGGAGCATATCAATCGCGAACAAATTATTGTCGGTATGTATACTTGGCCGTGAAAGCGAGTTATCTAATGCAGGAAGTAGTTCGCACAGTTCCGATCCATTCTCAAAGAGGGCCGTGTCTACCGCAAGACGGTACATCTTCGGAAAATTTATGACCTATACCAGGTTCTTAGCGCGACATGTACTTGATCAGGGCAAGGCAGTTGCAGCATTTCTGTTCTTCATTCACTACATAGTACTGTTCACACGCCCTATGATATGTACTTTTGTTGCTATCATTATGCAAGTTTTGTTGTTAAAAAAATAAAACTTAACGTTGAACTTTATTTATGACCTACTCGTTTGAAGCAGCAGACATAAATTTAGTTGACCTAGATTCTGCATTGAAGATCAACCATTGAAACGCGGAAAACAACGAATTACGTCAATTATACCGTATTTTCGCCTGCATGTTGTCTGATCGTACTATTCTTGTTTATCTGATGATGCTAAACAATAATGATCTTGTGATCTTTGGGTTAGGTCATCAATTTTCTGAAGATGTACCATTTTGCGTGTCTACCTGTGAGAGAATAGTCCCGGTCGAGCGAGTGATGTCATGCTGCCTCGCTTTGAGATTGGAGATTCAAAAATGTCACCAGTTTACATGAGAGTCGCTTTGGTCTCCCGCGGGTAGACACGGCTCTCTTTGAGAATGGGATTTGTGGGGATTTATTTAGCACGTGTCATAAACGAGCCAACCAACGAAAGAAGAAAGTAGTTGTTGCACTCATGATTACGTCATTCTCCACAACAGGGTTGTTTCGACGCACACAGAAGAGCTGAATCCGCTAGAGTTGCGTCCCCTCTTGCAGACAGGCATACGAGAGTGACGGTGTGAACGGGAACGTAAATAACGAATCTCACAAAACGAGGAACGCAAAATTATAACTTGGTGGAACAGAGAACAGAGAATTAAAAATAGGAAAATACGGTGAACGTGGAATATGTCCAGAACGTGTGTACGCAAAATTAGTTTTCCTCAGAACTGAGAACGGATAATGAAAATTACCCCAAAACGGAGTACGAAAATACCCCTTGCCCCCCCGCATAGTACGTGTTATGTGTTAGCGCCAGACACAGTGTTTGAATCTGAAAAAGGAGGGCATTGTTCGTTTAGATCTGTGTTATGGCTTGAAGAATGTCTGGATGTAATGTTGAACCAGATTGAAGATTCTGACCTGTATGCGCGTGACAGGGAATCGAGCAGTACATTCAGGAGACCAGGGACTTGACTAGCTCGCATAAAAAACTGTGCTGTGTAAAGGAGACACCAGGTAATGAATGGTCTCAGAGGTGTAATGGGAACATGTGGAGTTTGCCGTTCAATGTCGGAAGCATGTTTTGGAGCTTTTTTCCATGGGCACTGTGTTACCAAATTTTGGTACCAAATCATAGGATGGAACTGGAGATTTCCCATTTGTTTAGCAGATTTTCTGACCCAAGTGACCTTGACCGTTTACCTCAAAATAAATAGGGCTCTTCTTTGTGCCAAGCGCAAGATACACCCACAGTTTTGTACCAATCCAGAACCAAGAAATGGCGATATCGCACGGACAAAAAATATACAGATAGACGGCCAGAAATCGTGATCGCTTTACACGATGTCGTCACTGGCTTCGGTTGACTATACAACGAATATCATATGGATTAAGAATACTGATTAGCGATACGGATTTTATATCTTTGGAACATCATGATGTCTTGCCGGGATCACTGAAAACTTCTGACCGCATCTCACTTGCAGGAAATTAGCTTATGTTTATGTATACCATGATTGTCTTTTTGAATTTGGTGCTAATGCTGTTGTATGGAATATGGAAAAGGTCTTTGGATTATGGACGTGGATATTCTTTAATGGACAACAGCTGAATTATGAATGACGGACCAGACGCTTGTAATAGTCCGAGCTTCCTATGATCCTTCACGCCAGACGACGGATTATTTCTGAGAGGTCTGGCCAGGCCAGACTATTTCTCAGAAATTGTAGCCTACACACTATTATCACTGAATATTTGAAGTGTCTGGTTTGCCTATGATCGTATATCGCCTCAACATGGTTGAATGTTCAATTCACAAGATGGAATTATGTGTGGAATTAGACTATGATTAAACAAGAGCCAAAATTAGCTTCAATATATACGCCCGCACAACATTCGACCGATTTTAATCTCGAAGTTACAAGCGTCTAGTCCGTCATTCATAATTCAGCCGTCGTCCATTAAAGAATATCCGCGTCCATAATCCAAAGACCTATTCCATATTCAGGGTTCGTACACCTTAGGATGTCTGAAATTCCACGACTTTTCCATGACTTTCCATGACCAACTTCAGGAAATTTCATGACCTTTTCCGGCACACTTTCCCAGAAATGTCAAGATTTTTTACACTGAAATTCTTCATTGGTGGTGGATATCCTGCGAAGTCAATGCCATTATTTGGCTGCATGCCCTAATTTTAATATGCAAATGCCATACATAATTGAATCAAAAATGTCCCACAATAACAAACAACTGTGATGAAACTCGCAACTTTGAAAATTGGCTACTTTCAAATTATTTGTCACGCTAATTCCAGAAAAACGCTTGTGTTCGAATTATATGTGACGCTGATTTTCACGGAAGATGGCGGACCGCTTCACCCTGATCGTTGTGATCTATTGATAACCGTGTATTATGTTTGATATCTCTATCATAGTTCATTTAAAAGACTCTGGGCCATCCTTAAAAATATGTCAGTTGGGCGTAACCCGCCCTCCCCATCGACAAGCTACCGACCCAAAAGTTTTTATCAGCCATCTGTCGCCGTAAATGTTTTTCTTTTTCTTCAACTTCAAACAGTCCCTGTGTAGTTGTTGATGTTATTATCATTAAATTGCGTAGGTCGTGAATTTGTCCGCCAGAGTTGCAAGTTTCAAGAATGAAATACAAAGAAAATATAGTCTATGAAACGAAAGAAAAATCTGCCTTCACGTTGTTGTTGTTGAAAAGCGATATGCGTGTTTAAAACTTTTGTGCCTTACTTCCCTATTTTGAAAGTGAACTCTTCCAATTCGATTCGTCGGGAAGCCTTGTGGGGTTACAACACTGGGTCAGTGGAAGTTTCCATTACCGCAATAGGGATGATAGCCCGACAGTATTGCGACACGTGCCTGCAGTCAGTCGACCATATTTCCGGGCTAAATCTGTACCGTGATGCCGACGTTTGGTTCATTATCCATCAAACACGAAGTAAAAAGTGAAATGTCCAGCGATGTAAAGGATTGAAAATACATACAAACTACGTCTAAATTTCACATGTACAAGCCAAGTCCTGCAATGATGATCGGGTTGTATAGTACATTGACTTGTCTACAACGTCACTCTGAGATGTCAATGTGACTGACCCAGCGATGAGATCAGGGTGCATATTTTATGTTCGTCCGCTTCATAAAGTTGATTCCTCATTGATTATAAACTGGATTAACATGCTGTTGGAAACACTGACGTCTGTCATTTTATTACATGAAAATGTCTTTCTGGATTGGTGAGTGAATAAAACACCATGCAGCATCAATGTCTGTTGACATCTCCCCATAGCACAAATGAAATACTCAACTACTCCCTTTTTGCAGTCAAAATGTATGAGACACATCATATAATGGCTCCCTCGACATAGGAGTTGTGCATAAACTAACTACATGTATTACGCCGAAGCCCTGACAGGGACAAGCAGAGGGAATCATTTATATCTTTGTCCTTCCAAATCACCTGTTTATTAAAGAAAATGAGACATCGAAAATATCATTCAAATTGCCGATAAATTATTTTCTATTGATCAAGTAGGTGCCTCAAAATGGCCAGTTGACAGACATTTTCGCCTCCAGCCTCCTGCTAATGAGAAGCCTACAGGCTCGATTTCGGCGCAGTTGAAATTTATACCAAGATCACGTCGGACAGATGAAATTCATACACGCAAGCTTTTTCATACATATCAGACTTAGTTCAATCTAAGAGAATCTGCGTTGGGTGAAGCTACCATGGATTTCCGCGCAGTTAAACTTGATGCCAAATATGCTTACGGGCCTCGGTTTCCGCGCAGTTGAAATTTATACCAAGTAACGTTCGGACAGATGAAATTCATACACGCAAGCCTTTTGAAATTCATACACATCAGACTTAGTTCAATCCAGGAGAATCTGCGTGGGGTGAAGCTGCCATGGATTTCCGCGCAGTTAAACTTTATGCCAAATTTGCTTACAGGCTCAATTTCCGCGCAGTTAAAATTTATACTCAATTTACGTTCGGACAGATACAATTCATACACATCAGACTTAGTTCGAGCGAAGCGAATCTCAGTGGAGTGAAACACGATTTCCATGCATTTAAAATTGATACCTGCCAATATATTCTTACGGACAGTTGAAATTCCACACATAAGACTCAGTTGAAGAAAGCATATGATAAAGATTCCTAGTGAAATGATAACGAATAAGGTAGGATAAGGTGCTCTAATATTAACGATTCCATTCCAGCGAAGCGAATCTCCGGGCAGTGAAACATAATTTCCGCGCATTTGAATTTCGTTCCCTCTCTTTTCAAGCGACATATAGTCTACAGATTCGCAATTTGCGGATTTTGTTGTCTGTTTTATTAATATCAATATTCTGCTCGTCAGCAAATAAAGAAAAATCCATCAAATAATCCACGCGCAGTTGAAATTAAGCTCCGCGCAGTTCTGCGCAGTTTTTAGTACTACCCTAACAAATTATTCTTAGTAACATATTCACTTTACTTTCAGCGGCACGCGCTCCACGACGAAAACGGGAGTGTTCGAATTTATTGTTTCACGGGTATATTGAAAATGCTCCCATTTTCGTTTTATAAGGATGGAAAAAATCACGACAGGGGAAAATCGGCCGTTTTCGAATTAAATTTGGAAGGTGAATTATTTAAATTACCGTAACTATAGAAGGCATCCTGTCTGACAAGACTTGACTTCGAGATACTTTGATGGCGGTTTTAGCGAAAACTTTGTTCACAGAATGAACTCGGAGCAAAAAGCAAGTTTTGTTGGTATTTCCACTCGTTTTATTTTTCCATGACTTTTCCATGACTTTTGCCTCAAAATCTCTATTTTCCAGGTTTTCCAGGCCTGGATTTTTTATTTTCAAATTCCATGACTTTCCAGGACCCGTACGAACCCTGCATATTCCATATAACAGTATTAGCACAAAATTCGAAAAGACAAGCATAGTATACATAAACATAAGCTAGTTTCTTGCAAGAGAGAAGCAGTCAACATTTTTCAATGATGCCGACAAGACATCATGATGTTCCAAAAATATAAAATCCGTATCGCTGATCAGTATTCTTAATCCATAATAATCGTCGTAAAGTCGTCATCTAGAGAATGATGTATCTCAGTCACGCTTTGAGTGCAACAATTACCTTTCCCAATATAAAGCAAAGCCTTGTTTGGGATATCAGTGATCCTGGAACCTTTGCAGGTTAGAGCGATCCCGGTCTCTAAAATGGAGGTAAAAAGTTCGTTTTTGCACAATAAAATCAATTCACGTATTAAATTTAGCAAAATCCTCTTGAGGCGCACACAGACATATATCCCCATTAAAAGGTAGTAAACAAAGTGTCATCTATTTAATTTGCATAATAATGGATCAAATTTCTTAAGCTATCTGGTTTCTATCAAATGGCAAATTAATTTTAGGACATGGAACAATAGATATATTAATGCGCCTGAAGTTTTGAAGCATAGGTTAAGAAGGATCGAAAGCATATTGAGCAAAAACGACCTTTTTTACCTCCATTTTAGAGAGCGGGATGGTGCTAATCTGTTTTGAGAGGGGGGATGGGGAATTTGGCTTAATGTCACACTCAAGTTTGTTTCACTGATATGGTGACAGTCAGTTTGGTTGATGACAATGGCCAAAGTGGCATAGTTAATGGATATCCGTGGTTTGGATAGTTGTGAAGCCAATAGTATCCAAAGAAAGCCTGTACTTGCATTGATGGACAGGTAGAGAACACCAAATCCCAAACGCATTAATTAATGGCAATGGTCACAGTGGCGTCTAAGGCAACGACGGCTTCTCATTGGACAAGACAGACTAAAATAATGATGAAACAAAGACAATAAATACCATTATTTTTGGGATGATAAAATGTGTAATATGTAATATGCTTATTGTTGTTGGTCTGTCTCTCATCTGATGTGCATTTAATAAACGACGCCCGGGAAATGGAAGTAAAAAAGGAATTATCTGACTTGGAAAGCTGCCCATCCTTCTCTGAGTTAAATTATATCATAACTGAAAAAGAAATTTCGGAAGTATAGTGAAAACACTCAAACACAATAAAGCATGTAGTGCTGATAGCATTAGTAATGAAATGATTTCTGCAGCCTATCCATATCCTTCTCTGCTTATTCAATAGGATTCCTTTCCTTGGGTCAATTCCCAACCGGTTTGGTAGTACCAGTTCATAACAAGAGCCCAAGGGGCTTCAATATACGCCCGTATATCTGGAATTACATTGGTTCAAATTTCAAGGTTGTTTAATAGCCTTGATTCCAATTGATCTAGCAATCCAGAGAAAGGTCTACAATTTTTTGCTTATGAGAATGTAACATATATCACATCTTACATTGAATGATAAACTAAAATGAGCTTAACTCTTGGTAACTGGTTGACCCTGAAGCAAGAGCTGAGAGCTCACATATCCCACACTGAAATCGACAATAGTCAAACACAAGAAAATAGTAGTTTTCCTGCAAATGGATTCCTTTCAGACGAGAGAATTTTTCATGAAGGAAGAAGAAAGTGATGAAGTAAACCTTTGTTCTTGAGTTAATAAACAGGTGTGAAGTTCATAAAGGACTCCTTTCCCCGTTAAATTAGTAAATGTATGGTTTTTATTTCACAACAGTTTAACCAAATGAAGCGTTTCAAACATGAGAGACAACTCCACAGGACAATATCATATAAATGCAGGGGAAAGACTTTTGAATATTCCAACACATTTAGTCAGCTAAGCTTGATTCAGTTTTGGGGGACTGCGACCTAGACCTTTGACAAATTGATCTCATATGTATGGCTTCACTTTGTCATGCGAGTAAGGTATACTCAAAGTTTGGTACCAATCCATACCTTGAAACTAGAGCTATCGCATGGACAACAAATGTTAATGGATGAATGGACAGAACGCAACATCGCATTACATGACCTCGTCTTCGACAGGCATATGAAAATGTGACTTAATGATTTCTTGATTTTGGGGTCACAGTGACCTTGACCTTTGACCTTGATCTCAATTTTGGTACACAACACATCCGTCTTCCCTCAATCTATCAATGCACACAAAAAATCATGATTTTTAATGATTTCCTGATTTTGGGGTCACATCGACCTTGACCTTTGACCTTGGCCTAAATTTTGGTACATGACAAACCGTCTCCCCTCAATTTCTCAATGGACACAAAAAATCATGATTTTTAACAATTTCACGATTTTGGGGTCACAGTGACCTTGACCTTTGACCTACATTTTGGTATGTGACACATTGTGTCTCCTTAATGTATCTACTGACACAAAAAATGTTATTTTTAATAATTTCCTAATTTTGGGGTCAGTGACCTTTGACCTTGACCTAATTTTTGGTATGCATCACTTCATTTCCGCCTATTGAATCCACTCACAAAAAATAAGAAATTTTTAACGATTTCCTGATTTTTCGATCACACTGACCTTTGACCTCTGACCTTGACCTACATTTAATATGCAACACATCGTTCCCCCCTAGGGCATCCACTCACCAAAAATTAGAACTGTAGATAGAAAACTGTCAACGATCAATGATTTCCTGATTTTTGACAACAGTGACCTTTGACCTCTGACCTCGACCTTAATTTTGGTACGCGACACATCGTCTCCACCTGGCGTATCCACTCACAAAAAATTGCAACTGTGGATAGAAAACGTTCACAGATATAGACCGGACACGAACACTTCAGTGATTTCCTGTTTTTTAGGCCAGTGACCTTTGACCTGTGACCTCGACCTTCATTTTGGTACGCGACACATCGTCTCCCCGTAGGGTATCCACTCACCAAAAATTGGAGCTGTGGATAGGAAACTGTCCCAGATATAGACCGGACACGAGAACCGGACAGACGGACGGAAACCGCCATCCCATAATACGACCGCCTTTTGGGCGGGCGTATAAAAATGGTAACATGTTAGACCCAAACAACTACAGGGGCATTACCCTGAATAGTTATGTGGGCAAATTATTCTGCTCTGTCCTTAATAATAGATTAGTATCCTATGCAGATAAAAATAGCCTAATTTCCAAGTCCCAGTTAGGTTTAAAAAATGGCAACAGAACAGCTGACCATATTTTTGTAATGAAAACTTTGATAGACAAATATATTCGGAAAAAACAAAAGCTTTATCGACTTTAACAAATCATGTCTTGCCGGCATCATTGAAAACTGTTGACCGCTTCTCTCTTGCAGAAAACAAGCCTATGTTTATGTATACTATGACTGTCTTTTTGAATTTGGTGCTAATACTGTTATATGGAATATGGAATAGGTCTTTGGATTATGGATTATGGACGCTGATATTCTCTATAATGGACGATGGCTGAATTATGAATGACGGACTAGATGCTTGTAATTTGATTCGGTGTGGCACGAAGGACTTTTCTTGAAACTCCAAAAGGGTGGTATATATCGGGTAATATATATGATACCATTAAAAATATGTACCTCCACTGTCAGTCTAGAGTTAAAACCAACATCTGTATGAGTGACACCTTCCCTGTAGCTAGGGGTGTACACCAAGGTAATATATTAAGTCCGATTTTGTTTAATATCTATATTAATGACCTGTTGTTAGAATTTTATAGTCATAATAATAACTTCCCTCGTATCTGGAGTGAGTATGTTCAATGCTTAGCATATGCTGATGACATCGTACTGTTATCGCTGGATAGAAATGACCTACAGCGGAAACTTGATAAACTTGGCATATACCTCACAGATTTGGGTCTTTCTGTCAATATATAAAAAAAAAAAAAAAAAAATAGTTGCTTTTGGAAGTAATAAAGGCCGTAATCACAAATTTTGTATCAGTAAAGATCAGATAGAATGTGTAAACAAATACACCTATCTTGGAGTTGTGCTACACCCAAATGGTCAGTTTAACTCTGCCATAGAGAACCTTGCTAGCAGGGCCAAGAAGGCATTGTTCTGCCTCACAAATGCCGTCAATCCCACTGAACTAAACATTAACATAGCCTGTAAATTGTTTGACTGTATTATCCAACCCATTTTACTGTATGGTTCTGAGATATGGATTGGCTATCTGAACAAAACTTTAGATGCTAATAATGTGGAAGTTATACTTAGAAAAGAAAATGAGACTGAAATTGTTCAGAATAAATATTGTAAAAAATTGTTAGGAGTCCACTCAAAGCGACTAATTATGCAGTCCTTGGTGAACTTGGAAGAACCCCAGTCAAATTGTTTGCCATCCTAAAAAGTGTGAATTATTATACACATATTTTATCTGCCGACCCATCCTCGCTATTGTATAATGCCTACCTCGAACAGGTCGAGGAAAACAGAATGTTCAACTGTAAAAACTGGATTTACTATATGAGAAATATATTGTCTGAAGTTGGCTGCTATCACCTCTGGGAAAACCAATTCTGCAAATCCCGTAAAGCTACTTTGAAATATGTTAAAAAGAAACTCTTTGAAACTTTTTTCGATATCTGGAAAAACAAGATATCAAACTTTAGTAAATTAGGAACATATTGTATCATAAAAACTAAATTTGAAGCTGAAGACACCATAATGTCGATTCAGAACAGAAAACACTGAGCTGCCCTCTTCCAACTTTGAATAAGCGCCCACAAACTACAGATAGAAAGAGGGCGCTATCATGAAATTCCCAGAGATGACCGAGTATGTGAACATTGTAAAATTGTTGATAGTGAAACTCACTTCATGTTGGAATGCTCAAGATTCACTAAAGAGCGACAGTGTCTCTTGATACAGCTCACCAATCCCCAGTGTATGAGTTGTCACAGCGAAACAGCTCACCAATTACCATTATACGAGTTGTCAGAGCATTTCCATCATAGCTCTCTAGATTTGTATCTAATACCGCTTATGCCGGTGTTAGGGGCCGTGTGGTCATATCATCCAAGTTGCCACATGAACAGGTACAATAAAAGCGCACCTGAGATACAACACACATCACGAATCGTTAGATTCTTGTTATGTGCATGCTTTAGAATAGGTTAACCGTAAGACTATACTGTGAAGTCATGTGGCTCTGTCAGTATGTCGACACCTCTTCCCACATCCCTTATATGTATTGTAATCTTATATGCCCATTTATTAAATTTGATGCTATTAACCTCACGATTCGTGACATACTGTCGTCGACAAGCCAATGGGTAATGGAAGCAGTTGCGAAGTATATATATGATTGTTTCCAATTGTTATAGCATTTTATTGCTTAGAGCGCATCAATCTCCTCATTATCCATGTATGTCCGATCTCTCCTCCCACCATGCAGTCTTATATCCGATAATTACTCGCATATGGGAGCTTGGTGTTCGATTGGGTACAACCGTTGGATATGGATGGATGTTCTCCGGATGCAGTATCTAATGTATCTGGGCAGCATCGGTTTAAGCTTAATGGTTCGTATTTAGTTGATCAACACCGGGCCCGCATCGTATTTAGTATGAAAGTAACAAGCTCAGGGGAACCCAGATATTGTCATTGTTCATTAGTACGCTATGTTTGTTTTTATAATATGTTGTGCTTTTAGCCCACTCGGGTATATTTATGCAAATAAATCTATTCTATTCTATTCTGATGCATTAAGGCATTAAGACAATCAAACTCTCAGAAATATTCAGGGAATAATCCTGATAGATCAGGCTGCACATCCACAACTCAATTTAGGGATTTTACCTGAAATCCAGGGATAATTTCCTGAATTTCAGAAAAAAATCCCTGATTGAGAGGATTTTCCCTGAAATTCAGGCAAATTTACCACCCTGATTAGTAAGTTCTCCACCCTATTCAGGTACGTAAAATCCCCTGAAATTCAGGTAATTTAGCTTTAATTCATGGATGATATACCGGATTTTCAGGAATTTATCCCTGCATTTCAGGTAAAATCCCTGAAATTGAGTTGTGGATGTGCAGCCTGATCTATTCAGGAATACACTCTTTCACAAGACATGGTGTACATATCACATCCAGTAAAAAGCATGTCAATCGAAGGCAACACTACGAGTGCTCCCAACCCTTCGCAGCCCTTTTGGACCACATGGGGCCTACCTATTGCCTAAATCGTCCACAACAGGCATCTCTAGCAACTGCGCATGCACATAATAATATTACAAGACACAGCACAATGGTCCTGATAACATCGGTCTCATTCTACAGAAAAAGATCTCCAAGAAGACACCGTACTCCCGAGCTTGCCCTTTCTATACTACTTAAAGACGTCAACACGCCAAATGTAGTTTACATACCAAGAGCTTCAAGACGACCCCCACATCCCATGTGGACCATGTAGGCCCCCTAGGTCGTTCAAACATGTTCCTGCGTACCCATAAAATTCTCACTTCCTAAATGACGCCTGGTCTGTGAATGAACACCATCATGTCACTTCTGGTCAAATCCACCACTAGCATAGTCTACACCACGGGCAGTGAGTCATATTGTGTCTGCAGTTTGTAGTTTTGAGAGGAAATCATGTGACTAGTGTGTGCATGCAAAATTAGGACTTTCCCCGAAAATCTGGAAAAAATGAACTCAATGCGGAAGAGTGGACTTTATATCCCATCAAGTGTATATGATCCACCGAGTCGTCCAGAGTGAAGAGCGCCTGTCCGGTCATGTGACTTGCAGGTGGATGCAAAACTAGGATTCTGAAAAAAATCTAAAAAAATACTAAATGCAGAAAAAATGTGACTTGACATCCCGTCAAGTGTATAGGTGGCATATGGGGTCGTAGTTATACAGATGAAATCAGCAACCTGTAACCATCTCGGTCATCTATACGCGGTAAGACTAACCCTGGGATCATGTGTATCCATGTTCAGCCTACTTTCGGCAACTGCAAGAGAGAATTCCAGAAATCATTACCACGTGACTTCGTCAGCCAATCAGCTAAAGTCTACCGACGTAACCCCAACGTAACTAGCCATTTTCGAGTCATGTGATGAACTACTTGTTCAAAATTTCAGATCCACCACACCTCTTGGATGATACGAAAGTTATACATACCTATATATTTTGTAAGCCCAGGCAATATCTGTTTCAGAAGTGGTATGACAACCTGTAATTTATTAGATTTCTAGAGTCTGTTCTTCGCCGGATGAAGGCCGAACAGAATCCGGTCAAGTACCGGATATCGCTCCGCAATAATGGAGACACACGATTCGCAAGCCATCTTCTGGATGGCGAAGTGTACGCAAATGATGAAATCAGATTACTTGAAGGTGGACGCAAATTTAGGACTTTTCCGAAAATAAAATTTGGAAAAAACATACTTCACACCCACAAATGCGCTCAGCATGTAGACCATGATTGGCCTGGTTTAGACCTAAAATGACATTATGATGAGTATGTATACTTGGGTGTCTATTAGCGATTATTGGGGCTGGGTTGTGGTTCTTGTCTTGAAACGCTCGGTGTGTAGACTACGATGAATGTGGTTTTGACCAAGTAATGTGGTGCACATGCACAGTTGAGGACTACGTAGTAGAGAAAGATGGCATTTTGGGTGTACGCAGGGTCTTCAGTGATTACGGGTCCATTTGGTGGCCAAATATGGCATGCTGGGTCTCGAGACTTTTTTCCCCTTGCATTTTGACTGTTTTTTTCAGAATTTTTGGTTGTTAAGTCCATTTTATTTTTCCGGAAAATCTTATTTTTGCATCAACCCCTCCAATCATGTGACCTAAAGTGCCCTCTCAGATTGCCATAGCAACCGAAGATCAAAGGTAATCTCCCCCACATTTTTCACGGCTCTCTCCCTTATTCCTTGCCCTCAATAGCTAATAGATTTGCCCTTTCTATACTACTTGACAGACATATGAAAACTAAGTATATCGAAGCTTTTTCTAAAAGTTTACTGTCATATTGATATTTGTAAATAATTGAACTCAATCCAAATAGAACTCACGAACGTAATATGAATAGTTTTAAAAATGAAACGAAGTAAGAGTTCTGTTCTGGTGCACCAATAAAAATGTTCATGCTGGGATCTTGAGCTATACATCACTAATCATGGGAGAAGATTGCAAGTACCAGGTGATGCCAGAACAGAGCATCCAAATTACTTCTACTGACAGGATAATGTTCCTACCATGGCAAATAAAAAGTGACAATATTTAAGCCGATAAAATCCATATTTAATGCATTTATCATAAGATGCACAACACTGTAAATAGATGAACACTATAAATAAATAGGCATAAAAGTCATTGCATTAAAGCTCACTCTTGTCACACTCAAATATGAATTAAAATGAATTGGAAACTGATGTGGTTATAATACAGATCACAAATACATAACGAGAAAGAACAATTTCATCAATATTCATTGAAATATTACAACATATTAAAATTGTAATAGTTATCCTTTGGTACCGCTAATATGATGGGCTAATTCGTACCTGATAAATCTGAAAATTATTTGGTTTTCAAAATTTTGATATGAAATGTCAGTTAGTCAACATCTCAGGAATAATTTTGGATCAAATTTGCTCAATTACCAATTTTGATGTGAAAACACCGATTTCTGAACTCTCTTGTAAACATATGAAGATTGATTTTAATCAATGCGGGCTTTGGATCACTAAACTATTATTGGGTACTTTTTATTTACACGTGGATTTCACCCCAAAATCACTATGGTACTGTTATTCGAGAATCATGAGATTTAAGGACTTGTTAAGGAATTATTCAGAGGATATGTACTAGAATACAACAAAATGATGTACCAATACTTTATGCCCATCAAAATATTACTATTTTATTTTTTGGCATTTCACCCGCACCTCACTGCGGCCAAATCCTTGATAAACTGTACACAGGGTTCATACACTCACAGCAGGCTAAAAAAAGTTTTCCAGGACTTTCCTAGTCAATAATTTTAATTTTCCGAGAGACCTTAATAAAATAACTCGCAATCAAGATGAGCAAATTAACGAAGTTCAGGAACAAATTTTGGTACATCAACGTGTGGCATCGATCGCTGGTCCTCCCAGAAGATGAAAGTGTATTTCTTCCAGGAGTTCGACTTTATTTTTAAGCATTTTTAAGCATTTCCAGGACTTTCCATGTTAGCAATTAAATTATAATATAATTATATTATAATTTATCCCTGAAGATGATTAGCAATTAAATTTCAGGAGTTTTAAGGACTTTCCAGGAGGCGTATGAACGCTGTGTACAACATCATTTCTATTCCAATCAATTCAATCACACCATTATTTTGTGGTAGGAAATTAAACTTCACACTCCTATTACTGGTACTCAAGTACAGGTAATTCCACTCTCTGTTTATATTGCAGCTGTCAGTTACGAACACTTGAAAGAAGTAGGCAGAGAATCTGTCACCTCCCGGCTAACATTCTACCAGCCCCTTACATCTCCCAAAGTAAACAATATCTCTGCTATAAATACTCCACACTCTACAAAAACTTCCTCTGACAGAAGATGAAATCAGAAAACAAGTGTTTCCTTAGTTTTACCAATGTGTTTACACATTCACATGCCAAGATCTCTTTGTTACCAACAACATGTTCCATTATCAGAAATTCCCGCACTTGATACCAAATCCACACCCAATAATACCCGGTACTATATATACTATGGAGCGATGCCAGCAATGTGATAATATTACAGCATTAGCCAAATTACACAATGTGCTGAACCAGCCCTGTGTGATGAAGATGTCGAGATAAAAATGAGATGGAGCATGTTGGTATGATGTACCGGTAGTGGTAACTTATAAAAAGTTGATCACTTGTGTGTATAGATCAGACATATAGACCAGGCCTGCACGATCTGTCTATTGCCCAGTTACCCTCAAGAGTCTAGATCACCACCATATCACAGTATTGCTAGATGAATCAGTTCATCATTAAACGGGATAGATAACTCGGAACGTCAAATTTATCCTCGACCCCCGGTCATGGTATTCTCTGGGAATTCGATGCTGGTGGTGAGAAAATAAATATGAATGGTGAGAAACCTTAAGCTAAAATAGATAAATAAATGTGTCAAAGAATAGACATGTAAATTCTCAGAAATTGCCTACAGGTAATCCGATATATCTATTGGAATATGGTGATCCGAAATATCTCTGAACTAACTGTTGGAATAAAATAAATCAATGCTCAAGATACATGGTCAGTGTGGAGGACTATGAATAAAGTATTATATGGACCACTGAATTCGGTTAAAGCAAAAATTCCACAATGGACATTTATCTAAGAGACCATTATTACCATCTTCATACGCAAAGTTCATTTCTATTCATTCACTTAAAAATTACCCTTGCTTTATCAGAGAAACAGCTGTCTGAAGAGTAGCAGTTTGAAGAGAATGAGTACAAATGGACTTGATGTAACTTAGGAAATGATTGTTACCTGCCAGTCTTCCTGTATTGCTCCTTCCATAATCAAGAGAGAGCCATGAGTTAATGGTACTCGGACACGCTCTGTATACTCATAATCTCCATCCTCCCCCTGTGTAAGGTCAGAAAGTTAGCCGATGTACTGTGGGGAATTTAATAATGAATAGTGACATTTGGGGGTAAAATTAGAATTGTTAGAATTACATCCCCTAATGAAAGTCTCTACGAAGTCATGGCGAGATAGTAGCAAACCGAATGCATTTTGGTCGCCTTTGGCGTGGCAGGAAATGTGACAGGTGTTAGAATTACTTCCCCTGATGATACTCTCTATGAAGTATCAGTAAGATATTAGCACGCTGAAGGTACTTTGGTTGCCTGTGGTGAGGCAGGAAATGTCTAGGTATCAGTGGCAGTGGATGTATACCACCATGCTGTAATAACACCATCGCTGAATCTTTAGGGTTATGGTTGACAACTGAGAGAGGTTTTCCATTACTGGATATATGTTACTCTCTTGGTCACTGTTCATGCATGGAATATGGTGTCATAGTGTTATATGGTGACAATTTAATAAAGACGTTCTTCTCCTGCAGTAATCGTGGACTTATTGGATGACCCCATGTTCTATTTGCCATGGCTCTCCTTCACGTTAATAACATTTGGTGTCAGAAGTGGGATGGGATATACACTAAAAGTGACAAGGTTGAGTCATGGCTTCCCTTGTCGGCCAGGAGGACCAGGTATTCCATGACCAGAATGCGGAGAAAAGAGACGAAGGGGACAGTTGAAGAACATCGAAAGGCAGAAACACTGTTGGAGGAAAAGACCAATTTAACCCAGTCTTGAGAAAACACAGACCATCAAACACGTAATACGCACAACCAGTGGGGTGACTGTTTCATTACCACACTGTCTTTATTTCACCGCACTAGATAGTTGCCATCAAGGACCACCTTGAAGATCTACTGAAGGAAGGTGCTAAAAGACATAGCTGTTCAAGCTATGGGGCTCCTTCAGTTCCGATGAAGAAGATAACAGGAGACATGAGGATGTGTATTGATTTTGATGCCTGAATGAGAAAACAGTCCATGATTATGATATCTATCCCCTCCCACGTATCGAGGAATCGCACGACCTGATGTCTAGTGCCAAACAGGTCTTAACAATATACTTAAGTCAGCGTATAACCCGATCGATGAACACAAACTGGACAAGCAGAAAATGGCTTTCATATTGAATTATTTGAATACAATCGGATGCCCTTCGGCTTAACAAAAGCGCCAGCGACCTTCCACAAGCTATTGACCTATGGGCAGAAGGGTGAGTGAGTGAGTGAATAGGGTTTAACGTCGCTTTCAACATTTTTTCAGCTATATCACGACGGGGAGGGGAAGGGAGGGGAGGGGGGGGGAGGCAGGGGAACCTACTTGTAACAGAGCAGATCTAATGCTGCCATTTTATAGTGCTGTCCCACTGAAATATCATGCCGTAGGCAGACATGACACCCCACTCAGTCACATTATACTGACACCGAGCGAACCAGTCCTTGTTCTATCCTCTTAATGCTGAGCGTAAGCGAGGGAGCAACAAGTTCCATTTTTCAAGTCTTAGGTATGACCCGGCCTGGGATCGAACCCAGTACCTACCGCTTACGAGGCCGACGCTCTAACCATTAGACCACCGCAGTGCGGTCCCTATGGGCAGAAGACGATACTGTGTAGTCATATGGCTCTATTAGTATGTCGGCACCTTTTCCACTTCCCTTATATGCATTGTAATGTGACCACGAAAGAACACCTTCACCAGCTGAAAGTATTATATAAGAATCATATGGGTGGTCATATTTATTCAGTTCAATTGTGAAGACAACACTTCTCGAAAACCCAAGATGATCTATAGTAGACATGGTAAACCCTATTCATAAAGACCACGTGTAACTTTGTTGTAGTGGGAATTTGCTGATATAAAAAATGGAGAATGAGTGTCTTTAGGTAAATTTGTTTCTGACGATGACATCCTTCACAACAGAATATTTATTATAACAACACTGTTGTCAGAAAAAAAATGTACCATACCTAATTTGTGGGGTGACAGAAACAAAATTGCACCACATTGCTGTGCTGTCCTCAATCCAAATGTGAAAATTTCAAATTATAGACACTATTGGTAAGTCAAAACTTAGAATTTATAAAAATCTTTAAAATTGAAAAATTTTAGTTTGAAAATGTAATGCTTCAATTTAAAAATATCGAAATTGGAAATTTAAGAATTTGAAATGTGAGCATCAATTAGGAATTTTAATTTCAAATCAAAATTTAGATTTCAAATTATTATTTTAAATTGGCAACTAATTTGAGCTTTCTGCAGCTATGCTATGTGCTCAATACAACTTAGGGGACTGTACTACATTGCTCATCTAATTATGTTGTGGATATGTCATTACAATGAGAAAGTGAGTGAATAGGATTTTTCTGTCATATCACGACTGCACCTACATGTGACAGAGCAGTCCCAATGCCACCATTTTATAGTATGGCCTCACCCTTAGCTCAATGCTGTAGGCAAACATAACATTTCACCCAGTAACAAATCTGACACCAGACCCAACCTGTCCTTGATCTGTTAATGTTTATTATCGCGCGAGGAGCACCAAATCCTGAACATTACTAGGCTCAGGATCGGTCTCAGGACTAGAATGAGAAACCAGGATTGATTTATAACTTACAGGGGGTGGTTTCTTTCTGAGTTCAAAGTTCCTGGTGTCTCCAAATGAGAGTGAGGCGATTATGGGCTCGGGGCCTAAAGACTTCTCATCGTCAGAGTGCCAGGGAACATGGTCATGTCCATCACGGTACAGGTTAGCTAGCAGGGAGTTGAAATGGAAGCCTGTCACCTCCTCCAGCCTCTCCTTCAGATGACGTAATTGGGGTAACCACTGAAATAAGGGAGGAGCATGAATAACTAATAGATATCAAGTCAGTGAGTGAGTGAATAGGACTTTAATGTCAATTTCAAAACCCAGATCACATTATCCTGACAACTGGCCAACTCATCCTTGATCTAATCGCTTCCTGCTGAGCACCAAGCGAGGAACATATAAGTTTCAGTTTTTAAGTCTTTAGTATGACTCGGCCTTGGATCATAATATACATATATCAAATAAGACAGGGTAGGGCTAAGTGTAGAAAAAGCTGCCCTTCGAGAGTATATCATGGAACATATCAGACATCTAGCGCAGGCTAAACGAGACTCAAAGAAATTGATCATCCAATCAGATGGTAGCAGGGTAAGAACTTACAGGTCAGCATGCTCCTTTCTGATTACAGGCTGGAGCTTGTGAACCAATATGGACAAGGTATATCCAAAGTTCGGTACCAATTCATACCCTGGAACCGGAGATTTCACCCAGAAAAGAGACGAAACAGAGGAACAGACGGACAGAAATCATAATTGCAATACAGAACCTTGTTTATCGATGGGCATATAAACATTAGAATTAGACAGATACTCAAAATAACATTATCTTACTCTACATGTATATGACCTACCTCAGAGTTTGCAGCTTGTGTAACACCGGAGTATGAGTATGGCAGATCACCAAACCAGGCCGTCAGTCTGGGTTGTAAATAAGACTCGCCGTTTCTCACATCAGACCTTTGTCTCCATGGAATTTCATGATGGATTTGCTCAAATAACAAATCAGCCTCTTCCTGCTCAATGAAATTAGGAAAAAATCGGATTCTGAAAGAGAAATGGAAAAATACTGTAGTCTAGCGGGGCCAAGGGCCATATATAAATTATGTAATGTTCTACCAAATTTGTCATATTATTAAACAAGTGAGTGAGTGAATATGATCTAATGTTGCTTTCAACTCTGTTTCTGTGATATCGCAACGTTTGGTTCCGATTCCTTTTCCCACCCGGAAAACACATGGGTAGGGTCTCATTCTTTTTAACACCTGGGACCCCACAGGTGCGGTCCAATTCCTTTTCACACCCGGAAACCCCACGGGTGCCCCAATTAGTCGCCTCTTACGACAAGCTCTCTGAGGGACTGAGGCTTATCCTTTAAGCCCGGCGCACACGAGAGATATCAGCTGAGCTAACGGCCTCAATTGCCTGTCAGCTCAGCGGCTAGCTCTCTTGTTGTTTCAGCGCACACGGTGAGCAAAAGTTTCAAGAAATTGATTTCAGTTCCCGCATAACGTCTTCTTCAAGTCCATTTTGAAGAGTCGAGCGTATGAATCGAGTGAAAATAACATGCGATTCATTGGCCGGTCCGGTAAAACTGCTGAGCTGTTGGCTTGCGTTCGCCGCACACGCTGAGGATTTGGCCTCGCGAGGCGAAATTATCAAACAAGTTTGATATTTTTCCCCCGGCCTCGCGAGGCCAAAAACTCACCAAAAACTGCCCGCACACGAGAGCTAGCCCCTGAGCTGACCGGCAATTGAGGCGGTCAGCTCAGCTGATAGCTCTCGTGTGCGCCGGGCTTTACATGACCTGGAGTGTGCACAACCACACCTCGGTCAATCCCCGGGAGCCTCATGGGGCTCGGATCAATGTGTTAACGTCTGCCAATGGCAAAGACCACAAATCGCATTTTAATTACTCATAATTTAACCTGTTTGGCGTATGGAAATTATGATACATGGTATTTCTCCTTTTCCGTAGAACCACCCGATTACATGTACTTTGATCCAAGAGCATTATGGGCATCAATATATGCCCTTGCATGCCTGACTATAATGCTTATAAAACATATTGTATTAACTAGAATATGACCTTGATGAAATAAATATAGGTCAATGTTGGTGAACTTGAATAGCTTCTAACTGATCACCTGTTGCTTATGTACTGTAGCGAAAGTTTGTAGGGCTGAGCCAGGATCCCTCAAGATACCGCCATTAACTAGAATTTGACCTTGATAAAATAGGTCAGTCAAATTAGAAAGGCTTCAGACACTTGCACATGTAGTATGAATTTGGAGAGCCTAGATGTAATTCTTCAAAAGTTATCACCAATACTCAAATTTGACCTGAATAAATAAGTCAAAATCAGTCAAAATCTTCACTAATGTTCTGAACCATTGCTGTTTGCATATGTTGTATGACTTTAGAAAGCCAGCTGCCTGGATATAATCCTTCATGAGATATTTTTCTTAACAAGCAAGATGAAAAGACAGACGGATGGACCAAGCAGACAATACCCTTTGGCCAAGTGTCCAAGGAGTAAAATCAATAGACTTCTTCTTTGCCATCACCATCCAAATCCCAAACTGTACTTTGAAACATGAACATAACTTACAACAATTTACTGATTTTTCAACCACAGTGACCTCGACCTTTGACCTTTGTGAACTCAAGATGAATTGGGTTCCTCTTTGACCCATGGGTAAGGTATAACCAAAGTTTTGTACAACTGCTTGACCTGGAACTGGAGATATTGCATGGACAAGCAAAAGAGTTTTAGGCAGTAAAATTTTGTTCAACATTGTAACTAGTGGTCAACCAGGTTTTGCAACATTGTAACCATCGTAAACATTATTGAAAGAATGTTGAAAACATTGTTGCGCGCTTGTTACAATGTCGCACAGTTACCCATATCAAAATGGTTAAATAAAGAGCTATAGAAAGTTTCCTTAAGGGAGTAGAGGACGTTCATTTCTAGAGGTTGAATTTTTTTTTAAATTTCAGGATTTTTTCATCAGGTTAGGAGAAGATGATCCATGGAAAAAAAATAGGGGGTCACCATACTCATTAAAAAAATATGGTAGCCAAAAACATGTATACCACTTAAAAGCCATAACACTGAATACATAGGGAAATTTGGATTTTTTCTTCTTTGATGCTCAATAAATCAAACTTCCCAAGGTCAAATTTTTCCCATTTTGCTATATAATACTAAACACATATAGTGCTTGTTAAATATGTAATAAAAACAGGGGGACACCATACTTTCTTAGAAAATATTAGCGGTATAACAGATAAACTGAGCCTTTTCAGTCCTATTTCCAGGAGGGGGTGGGGGTGGGGAATCGGGGTGGGTGTGGAGAATATTATTGAAGTTCCAATTATTAGCCATTCAGAAGTTTTCTTTTTGTTGAAAGTGAATAGGAGTGAATTTGGGGGTATTCCGGAGGAATAATTTTTAACCTATGGAGCACTTTGCACCCTCCAACCGTTGAATTTAAAATGCCAATTTTTTGGTCCGTCCCATCACACTATCGACCCACCAGTAGAACGCATAAATGGTTGTGTTGTGTCTTTTGTTGATTTTTATTCCATTTTGAGATGTCTGGGTACTTTTGTTAGGAAATTCAGCTTGTTTTGAAAAATCCGACAAATCACCATGTTGTAGCCCCATAAGAGCAGGGAAATAAACGTCCTCTACTCCCTTAAGAGAAACTAGAGAAATTACATTGGGAAAGGGTATCATAGTGCAAACGCACGTCTGCATTTTGTTAATGTCTTCATTGTTATCTTTTTTACTTGTATATATTCCTTTGTCTCCTCATATTTTTCAACATTCTGTCTGTTCTAAGGTTTGTTTCATTGTCTATCTTATTCACATTCATGCCATATTCAAATATATTTCCTTCAATGTTTGTATATTACGTAAAAATAATCTTATACATGGTTCCCCCTGCAAACGCAATTTTAATATTCATGCCCATGCAGCATCCATTTAGTTGCAACTACATGCAACCAGTGTACTTAGTGATTACACCCTCCGTACTCATGATTAAATCATACCCACCATGAATTTACTATCCGAGCTACCATTCCATAATGCGGATATCAATGACGTCTGCTCCTCTCCACATTCATCTGAAGATTCACTCATGGATGGATTCGAAAATATGTGTTTTAATCCACTACAGCTAAATTATCCTGAAAGTTCAGCCTATGTAACAGATGATACGGAAGGAGAATATTCTCATTGGGAGAGTATCAGCTCACACCAATCAAACTATTATTTTGAAGAACAATTTCAATCATTTATAAACACAACAATATCTCTGATAAAAAATCTTTGTCCACCCTCCATATTAAAGCGAGAAGCCTAAACAAACATTTTATTGAAGTCCTAGCGCTTATACAGAATATGAACTTCAATTTTTCTTTCATAGGTATATCTGAAAGCTGGCTTGATCCTTTTACTGAAGAGTTATTCAGCATTCCCGGTTATCAGCCTTTTCCTCTATCAAGGAACACAAAAAGGGGTGGTGGGGTAGTTCTCTATATCAAAGAAGAATTCACAAAGTGTAAGATCCGCGACGATATTTCCATCAAAGACAATGAGGAACACGAATCTCTATTTGTTGAAGTAACTATTAATAACGAAATTAACATACATAATTGGAATTGTTTATCGACTGCCCGGAAAAAACGTTACTAATTTCAACTCTAGTCTACTCTCCATTTTGAACACTGAAACCAGAAAACAAAAAATGTGTCATAATGGGTGATTTTAACATCGATCTTTTCAAAACCGAGAACCATGGTCCTACCAAGGAGTTTTTCGAGATTATGAAATCCTTTTATTTTTTCTCTAAAATCACCAAACCCACCCGAGTTAAATGCCATTCTGCCACATTGATAGACAACATTTTCACTAATTTCCACGAAGATGACCTGGGCTCCGGAATCATACTCTCCGACATAACCGATCATTTCCCTATCTTTCACACAACTTGTTGTTCTCTACCCGCAGCCAAACATTCAATAAGCAGTTTCAAATCGCGTAAAATAAGCCCCGATCAAAAAGCTCTTTTCACGGAAAAACTGAGAAGCATGGACTGGCAAGACATTACTAATGTCTACGATGCTAATAGCGCTATGGACATTTTTCTAGATCATTTCAACGGTATCTACAACGAATGCTTTCCCATAATAACAAAACATACAAGTACTCATAAAGTTTCAATATCTAAACCCTGGATAACCCCATGCATCCTTCGTTCAATCCAAGAAAAAAACAGATTATACAGGCTACATGTCTCGAACAAAGATTATGATACAACTCGTGAATACAAACTATACAGAAACAAACTGAATCATACTCTCAGATTAGCGAAAAACAGATATATTATGAACAAAAAATCAATGACTTCTTCAATAATATTAAGGAAACTTGGAAAATAATAAATGGGTTATTGGACCGTAAGAAATCTAGCTCTCTCCCCCATGTATTCACCTCCAATGGTAACGATATTACTGATCCTGCAGAAATTGCCACCCACTTCAATGACTACTTTTCTTCAGTTGCCTCCGATCTTGCCTCGAAAATCCCAAGCACCCAAGATGACTTTACAACTTATCTTGACCTACACTATGATAATGAATTTTTATTTAATCCATGTACTCCTGCTGATATTGTTGAAGTCATATCTGTACTAAAAAAAGGCTCACCTGGTATTGATGTCATATTCGCATGTCTCTCATAAAACCAATATCGAGCCTAATATCCTCCCCTATTTCGCATATTGTTAATTTATCCTTTCAAAGTGGAATTGTTCCCAATGCTCTCAAGATCACAAAAATCACCCCTGTTTTCAAGTCTGGAAGCAAAACTACAGTAGAAAATTATCGACCAATTTCTGTTCTCCCTTGCCTGAGCAAAATCTTTGAAAAACTTGTAGCATTCAGGATGACTGCTTTCCTAGAAACTAACAACATTATCTGCCAAAACCAATATGGATTCCGTGCTAACCATCCTACGTTCCACGCAGTTCTCTTCCTTTATGACAAACTTGCATCTGCCAAAGAATCGAAACAGTTCAGCATCTCCACCTTTCTTGATCTTTCGAAAGCTTTCGATACAGTTAATCATGACATTCTCTTATACAAACTCAACTACTATGGTTTCCGTGGAGTTGTAAACAACTGGTTTCGCAGCTATTTAACGACCAGGTCACAGTGCGTATCCGTCGATGGTATACTGTTTCCTTTCAATACGATAAATACCGGTGTATCCCAAGGTTCAGTACTAGGCCCCATCCTTTTCTTAATATACATAAATGATATAAATAAAGCCACATCTACCCTTGACATCACTCTCTTTGCTGACGATACTAGCGCCACTCTCTCTGATACTGATCCCGATATACTAGCTGAGACAATGTCACACAAACTTGGAAAGCTTCATAATTGGTTCTCCTGTAACAAACTCTCTTTAAATGTGAAGAAAACTAAATACATGTTCTTCAAACCAAACAGACATGCCATTACTACTACCCCCCAAAATATCTATATTTGGCTCCGAATTGAATCCGTTACCACCTTCAAATTCCTCGTTATCCATTTTAACGATAAACTAAACTGGCAAACTCATATAGATGAACTGACCTCCAAAATCTCGAGAAATATTGGTCTTATCAATAATGTACGAGAACCTTCATCATACTATATTATTCCCTGTTTTATTCCTATATATCATATTGCAACATAGTATGACCCTCCCAACACAACTCAGGCCTCTTGTCGTGCTCCAAAAAAGACTTATTTGCTTAATTACTTCCAGTCACAAATACGCTCATACCAGTCCAATTACTTGAGCTTCATAATTGGTTCTTCTGTAACAAACTCTCTTTAAATGTGAAGAAAACTAAATACATGTTCTTCAAACCAAGCAGACATGCCATTACTACTACCCCCAAAATATCTATATTTGGCTCCGAAATTGAATCCGTTACCACCTTCAAATTCCTCGGTATCCATTTTAACGATAAACTAAACTGGCAAACTCATATAGATGAACTGACCTCCAAAATCTCGAGAAATATTGGTGTTATCAATAATGTACGACACTGCCTCAACATGAAAACCTTGATCATACTATATTATTCCCTGTTTTATTCCTATATATCATATTGCAACATAGTATGGGGTAACACGTTCCCAACACAACTCAGGCCTCTTGTCGTGCTCCAAAAAAGACTTATTCGCTTAATAACTTCCAGTCACAAATACGCTCATACCAGTCCAATTACTTGAGCAATTAAACATCCTTCCGTTTCATCAAATCAATGACTACCTGGTATTGTTATTTACCCACAAATATCTCCACACACCATTCTCTCTACCGACCATATTTATAAATTACTTTACAAAACTATCAGTAGTTCACTGCTACCCCACCCGGCAATCCGACCTTAATCTCTACAGAACACGCGTAGTTTCAAATCTATCATATTATTCTACGAAAACGAAAGCACCGCGTATGTGGAACTCACTGCCCACTGACATAAAAGCCTCCGCATCCTATTCACTTTTCAAATTCCGTTTAAAGAACTACCTTGTTAAATGCTAACTCCAAACTAACTATATATTGATGATGGCCATATTTATCTGAGTATTGGAGGGTGTATACACTATAATACACAACGAAAGCTGCTAACAGCCCTACATAAGCCTTTTAAAAATTATTTTACATGTTTATCTATAAGCTTACATTACTTGAAGCTGTATATACACTATCTATAGAACCTATTTTTAAATTAGTGAAGAAACAAACCTTTTTTTGTACATCACTGTCTTGTTAATCATCTGCTCCATCGAGCTCCCAGAGTTGCCAGTGTGACAGAACTCCATTATATGTACAGTACCGAGAGCTCGATCATCTATTCACCATACATATATAGATTAAATGATCACAGTAAAAACTGTCTTTAGATATATACATATCGTAAGTAATTACAGCAGAAACTGTATTCATGCTTGTATCTTTTCATACCCTGCTGTAGCCAATACTTAAAATATTATCAGTTCGGGATAGAACTAGCCCCCTGGGGTTTCATTCCCCGCCATTTTTACAGCCGTACTCGATTTTATGTTTGTATATACACTGTTGAAATGGTGAATAAACAATCAATCAAGTATTAACACTTCCCTTTTACAATGTAGTTTCTTTGGTGCTTAAGCCCCTAATTCCAAAAAAGCCCCTGAAGTATGCCCAGACAAAAAAAAAATCCACCGAGTTCAAATGTATGCATGGCAGACAGATGGACGGAAGGAAATCACTATCACATTATATGCACCGCATCTTATATATGACAGATATATAAAAACTAACGGTGTACAGATTGTAAATGGTATGTTATAATGAGAATTTCAGAATCTTACCTTGCAAGTCCTGTAGGCTCAGTACTAATATCATAAACCCCAGGTTTTCTACAACATAGAACAGATTACATGTATATGTAAACAGCACAATCATGCCTGATAAATGCAAAAACTGAAGGACATAATTCACAGCTATATCAGTGAGTAGCTGGTATATTGGGGCCTTAAGATTCACCCATACGCATAGGTCATTTGAATTAAAACATAGCAGCATGACATATATTTTTGTATACATACATTGTTGGTCAAATTAAACTTATTCTAGTAAATTAGTATTTGTGAGAAATGAATTAAACTAAAGAATGCTTATTTTGTACATTAAGAATTTTTTTTTTATTTCAAGTGTCTATCTGTGCGTTATCAAATAGACATAAAACAAGAGCAAGTATACATACGTAATGACTGTGTCAGGCTGTTTTTCTCGAACTTCCTGAAATAATAGAAGAACAAAATATTATACATTAGATTGACAATATATAAGCGGATTTTGAAAAAGAATAATCAGACCAAGCTAACAACACCCTTTAAACAAAAATGGCTGAGGAATAAAAAACAATAGGCTTCTTCTTTGCCATCACTATCCACATCTCTGAATTGTACTTATAGAATAAACAAAAATTCTCATTACTAATTTTTTAACAAGTGACCATGACCTTTGACCCATGGGTAAGGTACACACAAAATTTGGTACCAATCCATGACCTGGAATTGGAGATATGGCATGGACAAGCAAAAGTTAACAGACAGACGGATGGAAAATATCATCGCAATATATGACCTTGTCGGATGATGGGCGTATAAAAAAATTATCCATATATATTAGGGAAGTAATTTTCCTTTCAAATTTCTACATGTATATGCCCACACATGTATATCACAATGACGTGTGACAAAATCCACTTTTGCTAAAATTGTGTTTGTGACAAAATTGTCTGCAAGGGGTTATAGTTTCATACTGAACTTGATGGTGGAATATGATTTGCTGCTGAGAAAGAACTAGACTAGCAAATATAGGTTTCCAGATAAAAGGATTTCCGTCAGTCAAGGACACTTTGAAACTAACAGGATTCAAAAATACTATACCTCATCAAGGTCAGTTTGCGAACTTGACCTAGACGTAAGTATACATGTATGTGAATACTTGTCCACAAGTAAATATGAGTCATGGACCTGTTGACCGGGTGTCCTTAATGGCTTTGGACAATAATTGCTCCTTACAATATTGGGTTCATGATTAATTTCACATTTTAACCTTTGGCAACTGAAAATAGGCCAAGGTCAAGGTCAGTCTGGACTGAACTCAACCCTCATAAGGCAGCATTGTGCCACTGATCCAGTGTGTAGCTCTCTGTGTTATTGCGATATCACTTTCTTCACATTTGTGATGTTTGAACGGCTTTTCCATAGTCCACTAGCTCCCACTAATACCATCTTCGCATACCCAAGTCGAACACTACATGTGTTGCCTTGGCTGAACATAACACATTTTCGGATAAGTGGGTGAGTGAGTGAGTGAGTAGGATTTAACGTAGTTTTCAACATTTTTTCAGTCATATCTCGAGAGTGTCCACAGTTCTTATTATCCTGGACACTGATCAGCCCAGCCAGTACATCACCCGGTCACCCATCCAAGTATTGACCGAGCTCAACGTTGCTTAACTTCGGTGATATAACGAGAAACAATGTGCCCAATGTGATACGCCGTACCCATTTTCGGATCAGAATATGGTTTGGTGATAGCACTATAAATATTCCTTGGTCCATATTAGGAGAAGTATAACTGTATGACCTCTTTAAAATTCAAATTTGATTGGCTATTCAAAGGAAATGAAAACTTCTCGTTTGAAAATCGATACAACCACCACTTGCCATATTTGAAAATCACACAGACATCAAAGAAAATCCTCGCTGCATGGTGTTGACAGGCTCATATCTTGATTGGCTATATGAGATCACATGTATGTATGGTTCGAACAATTTACCCCATTCACTAAGTCAGGATAAATGATGCAACATTAGTGTACCATAGTAATTAACTTGAAATGTGAAGATGACTAATACATGGATGGAGACAACAATGGCTGTCATGTTTAGGTCACAGGTAATATCCAAGTTACCTGACGAGCTGTATTATTGGAGTGCCAATTCATACGTTAAAATGGTAAGTAGTAAGCGAGATCCCTTGGAGTTACGCCCCAAATTATACATGTAGTGTGGGCAGCTGTGTTAAACTATTATAAGTTTAAGATCCAATCAATTGCACCCCTTACATACCCTCGTGCACTTTTCTTCAATGATATAATCTTAAGAAAGTGTAGTATGAGCATATATATATGACTAACTTGATACAAAACTCACAGAAAAACATGAGTAAATTGTTGTAATCAATCAGGTATATAGACCTGGGAGATAATAATTTGCCAGACACAGCTGCGCACATCCTATTTTAAGCATAAATAGGGGTCACTATAAGTACTCATCATCAAGGTACGAGACAGCTATCCAATATAGCTCGTCAAATATCACATCATATCTCGGATGTTTTTCAGTCACAGAAAGCCTATGTTTATAAATATATACATGCCACCAGTGTTTTTTTTCTTTTTGCCGTGTTGTGACCATGGTCCGCCATGTTATGTCCCCAGTCATCCATGTTATGACCAGTCAACAATGTTATGACCAGTTAACCAGGTTATGTCCAGTCAACCATGTTATGTCCACAGTCAACCATGTTATGACCAGTCAACAATGTTATGACCAGTCAACCATGTTATGTCCCCAGTCATCCATGTTATGTCCACAGTCAACCATGTTATGTCCCCAGTCAACCATGTTATGTCCCCAGTCATCCATGTTATGTCCCCAGTCATCCATGTTATGACCAGTCAACAATGTTATGACCAGTCAACCAGGTTATGTCCACAGTCAACCATGTTATGTCCAGTCAACCATGTTATGACCACAGTCAACCATGTAATGACCAGTCAACCATGTTATGACCACAGTCAACCATGTAATGACCACAGTCAACCATGTTATGACCACAGTCAACCATGTTATGACCACAGTCAACCATGTAATGACCACAGTCAACCATGTTATGACCACAGTCAACCATGTAATGACCACAGTCAACCATGTTATGACCACAGTCAACCATGTAATGACCACAGTCAACCATGTTATGACCACAGTCAACCATGTAATGACCACAGTCAACCATGTTATGACCACAGTCAACCATGTTATGACCACAGTCAACCATGTAATGACCACAGTCAACCATGTTATGACCACAGTCAACCATGTAATGACCACAGTCAACCATGTTATGACCACAGTCAACCATGTAATGACCACAGTCAACCATGTTATGACCACAGTCAACCATGTTATGTCCACAGTCATCCATGTTATGACCACAGTCAACCATGTTATGGCCACATTCTGCCATGTCATGATCACGGTCAACCATGTCATGACCATGGTCAATTATGTTATGACCACAGTCAACCATGTTGTGCACATAACATGGATGACTGAACATAACATGGTTGAACAGTCTTTTCGATGAGCAGATTAAGGGTGAGTTGTAAATCACTCTCCTGAAATGCTTTGGGGGAGCTGTCGCTCTCCTTGTCAATTGCTCGCCCAGAACACTACTGGGAGAGCTATCGCTCTGCTGGGACGAACTTTTTTTCTTCAAATTTTCTGTTCAACTATTACTAGTATAATTTAAATGGAATATATTTATCAGTTTTATGTAATTTTCAGTTTTTTAATTAATTTCTAATGTACATGTATGTAAATTATTCTAAATATTTTCAACTTGGTATATACTATTTTTCGTCTGCTTCGCAATGATGGCATTGTTTATTTTAGAATATACAATTCAATTCAAATCTATTTACCGGGTTCATCTTTCTCGGACCCAGAATGAACAAGAATGGATATTCCATGGACCTTCCCTTCAAGGTGCCTCAAAATATTACTCTTCGTTACGGAATTGGTACCCTCTACATAGCTGTCAAATGCTTTTTTGGCCGCCCCGCGGAGATTAGGATGTCCGGAGATCTTGTCTTTTTTCCGTGCACACAGCTTGCACCAGACGAATGTGACGTACTGCCGACCATCCCTCTCCTCGGTTGTAAAACCGATGTGTTGTTGAACGGCTGTTCCCCAGTTGTTGAAAGTTTTCAACTCCACTTTGTTTCCTTTCGGAATGCCTGCCATCGCTAAAGAGACGATACAAGAAATGTTCAACAGGATTATCGCTCGAGCAAAAGACGGAAGCTGCATGTCACGTACGCCGATCTCCAGCAGCTCTCGTCGGTACAAATTGCCCGCCCAGAGAAACACGTGCTCGCTGATTTCCCTGTAACAGATGATGAACCAATGATCGTGCTCGTTGTGTCTTAATAAGCCAATCACGCATCACTTTGCAAAAAGGTGTTTGGTCAGAACGTTCGCGTTATGCGCATGTCAAAAGTTAGTCAAGTTTATTTCCGCTTTCTGTTTGAGTTTTCTTCGGAGGTACTCGTTGAAAATTAAAGTTTTACGGGAGGCGATTCTATTGTTTTATGATACCATTTAGCTGGATTTCGTTACAATTATGGGCGAGTGATAAATCGGTCGCCTGGAGGTCTTTAGGCGTGTGTGGGCGCGATCGCTCGCCCTTCCTCGCAGCGACTGTTGAATGTGGCATAACATGGATGACTGGACATAACATGGCAGACCATGGTCAACCATGTTATGACCATGGTCAACCATGCTATGACCATGGTCAACCATGTTATGACCATGATCAACCATGTTATGACCATAGTCAACCATGTTATGACCATGGTCAACCATGTTATGACCATGGTCAACCATGTTATGACCATGGCCAACCATGTTATGACCACGGTCCATCATGTTATGACCATGGTCAAGAAAATGGTACGCCATGTTATGTCCAGCCATCCATGTTATATCCACATTCAACCATGTTATGACCACAGTCAGACATGTTATGACCACGGTCAGCCATGTTGTGTCCATGGTCAACCATGTTATGACCACGGTCAGTCATGTTATGTCCATGGTCAACCATGTTATGACCACGGTCAGCAATGTTATGACCACGGTCAGCCATGTTATGTCCATGGTCAACCATGTTATGACCACGGTCAGCAATGTTATGTCCATGGTCAACCATGTTATGACCACGGTCAGCCATGTTGTGTCCATGGTCAATCATGTTATGTCCATGGTCAACCATGTTATGACCACGGTCAATCATGTTATGACCATGGTCAACACTGTTATGACCACGGTCAGCAATGTTATGTCCATGGTCAACCATGTTATGACCACGGTCAGCAATGTTATGTCCATGGTCAACCATGTTATGACCACGGTCAGCCATGTTATGTCCATGGTCAATCATGTTATGTCCATGGTCAACCATGTTATGACCACGGTCAATCATGTTATGACCATGGTCAACATTGTTATGACCACGGTCAGCAATGTTATGTCCATGGTGAACCAGGGCTTTATTTTTAGCGCGAGTGATAGCTCACCTGCACGCAAACACTCGCGTAAATTCATGTCACGAGAGTGATTTTTAGCTCACGTAAACTGTCACATTTTATATTGTATTACATTGCAACCACTCACCTAACTTTCAAATACCCTCTCCTAAATATTTTGATGTGAGCTATTTTTAGCTCGCGCACCAAATCTAAACACGAAGCCCTGTGAACCATGTTATGACCACGGTCAGCCATGTTATGTCCATGGTCAACCATGTTATGACCACGGTCAGCAATGTTATGTCCATGGTGAACCATGTTATGACCACGGTCAGCCATGTTATGTCCATGGTCAATCATGTTATGACCACGGTCAGCCATGTTATGTCCATGGTCAATCATGTTATGACCACGGTCAGCAATGTTATGTCCATGGTCAACCATGTTATGACCACAGTCAACCATGTTATGACCTGATGACCGCGGTCAGCCATGTTATGTCCATGGTCAAACATCAGGGCTGGTTTTTCGACGGGAATCCGGGAATCCAATTCTCTTATTATTCCCGTAAATTCGCCATACGCGAATCCAAGTGGATTCCCGTAACATCAAGTCAAATTAAAAATAATTGTATACTTTTAATCATCTTGAAAATGACGATCAGCGAAACAGGAAGTCCAAAACTAGGAAGGAAAAAAACTAGGTAGGAAAAAATTCTACCTAGGCGATGATCTTTACTAACACCCGAAGCGAGAAAAACTTGTTGTTGTTGTTAACCGATGTCAAAACTTCTGCTGAGAGCATGCCCTGCTTTAGAGCTAAAAATAAATTTAGCCTCGTTATGCTTCGGCAAGCGTCGACGTTCGATTAGACCTCGACGCTCCATATTTGCTTGCACCGCTGGAGAGACCATTGGAGATCGCCAGTCGCCGAGGTATATTTCAAGTCACGGATATTCTTCAGATCAATGGTCACGGTGAACAGATCGGGAACCCACGCTCAGATGTTAGACAAACGAGTAAAAGAAGGTTAACGACGGATGACTGTCAAACTGTACGCATTGCGACAGAAAAGCGGACGAAGGAAAATGTGCAAGGTTTACAGAAATAAATTCCATTCTTTGTCTACTGCCAAAGAATTCCATTGTTACCATATCATTTAGTTTTTTTACAAACATTACAAACGTGAATCTGATTTAGAGAATGTTTTCTAAAAGCCTGACAGGGGGTTGTTTGTGTGACGGTTGTTTGTGTGACGGTGCTTCTCAATAACCGTACGTTCACTGATCATATTCCGTGAACATAAAATGCTAATAACTTTATACATATCTGTGTTTCCGTCATCGTGCCTGATAATGTGACATTTCAAAAAAAAAAATGGAAATGAAAATGAATGATAGGCTACTGGGGAATGCTAGATTGTGGTTTTTTTAAATAGGTTTAATTATTTATCATTTGACCAGTGAAAGTAATTATTTGTCATTTGCCTAGCAATTATCAAAATTAACTAGAGGTTCCGCTTTGACCCTTGAGTTGCCGCTGCGGCATGAAGCCTATGCTGGTTGTTTTTTTGAGCAAAAACATACGTCTCCCCCAACCTCCCACCTTGCCTTGAATGGGCACATAATTTAAGGGAAAGTGCTATAAAATGAATGTAGCAATAAGTATCTTAAACAAAGCTGCGTATCTAAAAATATTAATTGCAAAGAAGCGATTTTCATTGTATATACATGTACAAGTAGATGAACGGTTGGACGGACACCGGACACGGATGAATGCATGCACACATACACTAAAACCTGATCCAATGCGGGGGCTATCCCAATGAAGCTTCCATCCAAGTTTGGTGAAATTCCATCCAATAGTTCTCAAGATATCTTGCAGACAAAGCCTGTATATACATGTACAAGCAGATGGACGGACGGACGGACACCGGACGAACGCATGCACACACACCAAAACCTAGTCAAATGAGGGGGCTATCCCAATGAAGCTTCCATCCAAGTTTGGTGAAATTCTGTCCAGTAGTTCTCCAGATATCTTGCAGACAAGCCCTGTATATACATGTACAAGTAGACGGACGGACACCGGACATGGATGAATGCACACACACACACCAAAACCTAATCAAATGAGGGGGCTATCCCACTGTAGCTTCCATCCAAGTGGAGTGAGATTCCGTCCAGTAGTTCTCAAGATATCTTGCAGACAAGGCCTGTACATACATGTACAAGTAGACGGACGGACACCGGACATGGATGAATGCACGCACATACACCAAAACCTAATCAAATGAGGGGGCTATCCCAATGAAGCTTCCATCCAAGTTTGGTGAAATTCTGTCCAGTAGTTCTCCAGATATCTTGCAGACAAGCCCTGTATATACATGTACAAGTAGATGGACGGACGGACAGACACCGGACATGGGCGAATGCACGCACACACACCAAAACATAATCAAATGAGGGGGCTATCCCACTGAAGCTTCCATCCAAGTGTGGTGAAATTCCGTTCAGTAGTTCTCAAGATATCTTGCAGACAAGGCCTGTATATACATGTACAAGTAGATGGACGGACGGACGGACGCCGGACACGGATGAACGCATGCACACAAACCAAAACCTAGTCAAATGAGGGGGCTATCCCAATGAAGCTTTCATCCAAGTTTGGTGAAATTCCATCTAGTAGTTCTCCAGATATCTTGCAGGTAAGCCCTGTATATACATGTACAAGTAGATGGACGGACGGACACCGGACACGGATGAATGCACCCACATACACCAAAACCTAATCAAATGAGGGGGCTATCCCAATGAAGCTTCCATCCAAGTTTGGTAAAATTCTGTCCAGTAGTTCTCCAGGTATCTTGCAGACAAGCCCTGTATATACATGTACAAGTAGATGGACGGACGGACGGACACCGGACATGGATGAATGCACGCACACACACCAAAATCTAATCAAATGAGGGGCTATCCCACTAAAGCTTCCATCCAAGTGGGGTGAAATTCCGTCCAGTAGTTCTCAAGATATCTTGCAGACAAGGCCTGTATATACATGTACAAGTAGATGGACGGACGGACGGACACGGACGAATGCACGCACATACACCAAAACCTAATCAAATGAGGGAGCTATCCCAATGAAGCTTCCATCCAAGTTTGGTGAAATTCCATCCAGTAGTTCTCAAGATATCTTGCAGACAAGGCAAGGGGACGGACAGACATCCAGACAGACAGACAGACAGACATCCATCCATCCAGACAGACAGACAGCACAAACACCAGATGTCTCCCCCCAACATAGTTGGGGGAGACATAATTAATTATTTGTCATTCTGTCTTCTTACTAAATGAGGTAATAAAAACATTTTGAAACGCAAGAAAGTTTGCGGGTGGGCATAAAAAATAAAATCCTCAGGACAACAATGGATAGTTTTCTTATCAAACGCCATCGTTTAAACATAAATCGTATATCAGCATATATAGAAATTTTGACAAAATTAGTGTACGAGTAAGTTTTGGGTGGGACAGGTAGAAAAAAACCTTATCTGTCACATGTAACAGGTGGACTAAAAAAAACATTTCATGCCATTTCATTACTGATGCCGTCACTGTTCATATCAATCGAAATAATCACAAGAACTTTTCCCATGTGTAGATATGAATTCGTTTGCCTTTTATTGCGTTTACGGTGAAGTAATTACAATTCATGTGAAATTTCCCCGCACATTTTCCGGACTCCATGCTGGTTCTAAATTTTAATGATCACGTATAAAGTCTGTCTGTTCGTCTTCAATAATTCCGAAAGTCACGATGAGCTGAAAGTTAGAAGTTTACTATATATTGTTCAAGCATTTTATTGACATTTCTTCAGGTTGTCAAATTGAAATAAAAGAAAACTCAGAGTATTGATATAATTCAACATGTTTATCAGCTCACTCACATTATTGGCATTCTTGTAAGTATACATATGATTGTTTCCAATTGTTATAGCATATTAATTGCTTAGAGTGCATCAATCTCCTCATTGTCCATGTATGTCTGATCTCTCCTGCCACCATGCACTTTTATACCTGATAATTACTCGCCTATGGGAGCTTGGTGTTGGTCAATTGGGTACGGCCGTTGGGTGTGAATGGATGTTCCCCGGATGCAGCATCTAGTGTATCTGGGTAGCATCTGTTTATGCTCGATGGCTCGTATTTAGTTGGCCAACACCATGCCTCTTCGTAATTAGTATAAAGCTACAAGCTCAGGGGAGCCCAAATTTGTATACTGTTTATTAGTACACGCTTAGGACTGGGGTGTTTAGGCTTGCTCGTGGGGTGTTGGAATGACCGTTTAGGTGTGTCCACAGGGACTGCTCTCTAAGTGTTGTCCCTCTGGACACACTTGAGGGGTTGTTTCGGCGCTTTGCGGGTGAGTTTCGACACTTTAGTTTTGGGCGTGTACGCTATATGTCTGGTTGGTTGTCTGGTTGTTTGTTTGTTTGTTGTGCTTTTAGCCTACCTGGGCATATTCATGCAAATAAATCTATTCTATTCTATTCTATTCTGTAATCCACGACGATAAAATTGGATTCCCGTGGATTCCCGTGTGACTAAATTACGGGAATCCATTTGGATTCTGGTCAAATTTGACGAAAAACGAGCCCTGAACATGTTATGATCACGGTCAATGACTTTGGCCCCATGGGGGAAGGGGAAATGCATGTGGTATCAGTGTGAGCCTAAATCAATTACTTACTTCAGTTGGCTCCTCGAAAACGAATTTCTTTCCTGTCGCTGGTGCCGGCTTGTCAACAAGGCCGTTGTTAATTAATTCTTTGTTTCTCGTAACCTTGCTTTTGAAAATAGACATGCTGAGGGCGATAATTATTAATTATTAATTATTACCTAGCGAGAAAAAAAAAAAAATATACTAAAACAAAACTTCGGATGCAAAATTTGAAAATATAAAACCTTTTACTGGACTAGATTTATCAAACAAAACCTCTGCTAGAGGAACAGTGACCTGCTAATTAAATGAATAATGCATACATAATAACCATTAAAAAGAAATCACAGATCACAATCCATAGACATGACTCTTTGACATAAAATACATTATGTGAGGTGTCATATATGGAGCTAATTTAGAACTGGTTTCCATCAGATTAGTACTGGCTAACAATATTAAATCAGCCTTCACCAAAGCAACCATAAATAGTAATAATATTAATCCTAATTTTTGAGGATTCATAAATTTTACTATAATACAGCTGTCCTAAGCAAGTCACTGGTCAACAACAACAACAACAGCTTTGGTCTAATCACGATGCCTTCTTCTGATTTTCAGAGTCAGTAAAGACTTGGAAGAGAAGTCTTTCTTCTCTTTCCAAGTCCGCCACTGTGGATTCTTGATCCATGGCACTGAGTGATTTATAGATTTATATAATTTATTTGCTGAGTACAAGCGCCCATAAATAAGGCAGGAGAATCATCGACGGAAGTTTCAAATCTGCCTTGGAAAGAAAACGCTCGATGACAGAGCTGGCGGTCGTCTTTTCAGAGAATAAGAAAGTTGTGAATTTAACATAAAACTGACCGTTTGTTGAAGCTATCGTGGCTCCGTTGGCCAAAATCATTTGATCAAAACCAGGATGAATGCGATCAACCATGCGGACATTTCTACATTCATTGCGCGGTGTACGAGGAACGAAAGGGGTGTATGATGAACATACTTCCGTTCGATTTGAGAACTCCGCGTGCAAATCGATATCTAGTTTGCAGACGAATAGTTACACTTCTTCACTTCTCAATGCATATTTCGTTAGATTACATTGTGGATGTTCAGTTTGTTGTTATTTACTGTTTTTGCGATCAGACAAACTACGGAATTGAGACCACAGAATTTCCTTTCGGAGCTCCGACTGGAAAACATAATGACGTAGGTTAGAGGATTCCCAAGAAAGTTTGCCGTTTCATTGGTCAGTTTATGGGGAATCCCTTGAACTGCACAACAGGTGGCGCTGCAGTGCCCTTCGAAGGGATGACGGCTTTACGAAACTTGTTACGACAATCTCGGTATTTTACGAGCAATTTAATCACTGGAGAGCGCTGCTTCGCGAAATCAGAACTCATTATAGGCATTTTTTTTAGGGATCAGTACCAATAATTAATACAATGCGTAATTATTGCTTGCAAAAATACTGATGCGGGCGGGTTACGGGAAACGAACCATTAATTAACAGCGGCCCAACTTTGCCGAGCCATGCTGGGCCGTTTGCCGATTTCGGTTTATCGCGATCAGACCGCACATTGTCGACATTCGGCTTTGCTAGTGGTTGCCGGGTGGAAGGCGATGCCCACCCTCCCTGAACACGAGCCCGTCTTCTTTTATCAGCACTCATAATTTCCGACGTCAATTTCCAACGTAAACAACAACACCAAGCACCAAGGAGGTATGATAGCACTACACCAAGGAGGTATGATAGCACTCACCAAGGGGGCTGACATGTTGGATTGCCATGCATTGTGGGATAGATTTGGAATAGTCTATTTTTCATGTGGGGGTGCCGTATCACTCCCGCGTATAAATTCAGTCTTTTATATTCTAATTTCATGTTTGAATTGACGTATTAACTCAAATTATATTGAAAAAAAGATGTAGCATTTCTTCGCTTTAGGACATTATCATTTTTCTTGTCATAATGTCACAAGTCCTCCAATGCATCATCACCGTTCACCCCTTGAAGTTGAATGAATCAACCGAGCCAGGCAGAGCCATTTAATACTGAGAACCTGTAATCTGTCATTGACTGTGCTATCTTCATCATCGCATCGGTACACTTTAGCGACAATAAATGTGGGAAGGTGTCCTGATGTTATGAGACAACCCTGGTAAGTTTGTTTCGCAACCAACACAATTTAGGAACAGTGAATTTATCATGCCAACACTGATGACATCAGTGATGTGTATTCTGAATGTATCAGCACTTGAACTTGGTGAGATCATGTGATTTCACAAAAATCCACAGCTGTTTTGCTATCTGTATCATCACATTTCATGATTTATTTTCCATCTTGAATTTACCCATCATTAATCCGTGACTTGCACAAAATCCAAGTTAATCCTTTAACAAAGAGCTGCGCCGATAGCACACATAGCAGTTCGTTCATTCTCTCAGCTCTCTTCCCTATCTGTTTAACATGGGCAGGGTTTTAAACTGTTGATAACTGGCGGAAATATGATAATTCTGGATCAAATTATCTTACTATTCCAAGAAAGGATCACTATGCTAACATTTATGATAATTTTGGCAACTTCAGGTCGCAAATAGTCCAGTTATTGATTGATTGAAATATGTTCTAGACAAGTGATGGGGTAGAGAGAGGATGAACAAACCGCTATGTGAACTGCGTCTCCGTGCATATGTCGGTGCTATCAGAACAGCTCTTTGTTAAAGGATTAACTTGAATTTTGTCCAAGTGGAGGATTCTAATACATCTGAGTGAATCATTAAATGACTGTGATACCAGAGACAAAGACAATATGGTGTAAGCTTATACAACAGGGCAAGTTTTTGATGCTTCAGTTCCAACCACCAGTGTGACAGTATATTCTGTAAGATCTTATCTTGTATATTTTGTAATCACTAGTTTATCTTTTTCAGGACTTGTCAGTAATTCATCAGATGATCAAGTATGGGGTCTGACCAAAGCTCATTACCAGCAGGTGCGCCTGGCAGTATACTTAAATCACAACGAGATGAAGATATCCCATACACATCCTACTCTATCAGTAAACCCATAGACGGAGGTAAAATCTCATGACGAACCCTTGTCACAGCACACATCAAATAGCAGCTAGCCTACCTTAGCAGCTATCCCAGTAATATTTCACTCACAGGAAGTGAAATGTCCCACCATAAAATCTGGGGGTGATCAAATTTATTAGAACAGGAAGTTGACATAAATGGTTCAAAATCATGCATATAATCCCTAATTTCTTTGTTATTTCAATGATTTTCAGAAGGTGAAAACATTTATTCGAACTACCGATTTACCCCAAAATTGGGAGTGATTGAATTTCGATAGGGGGATTGAATTATTAAAGAGATTAATACTGTATGTTCATACTCAGTTAGAAGTTGGGGATTGGGTTATTTTTTTTTGTTGTTGTTTTTTTTTTATCGCCAGATACTATACATTACCATTTACTAAAGAGGTGAAGTCAACCTTAAGAAATCTGGATGAATGATACGTAAATAGCATTTTTTTGCATTTATATGTTGACATCTCACACAGAAAGCTTTTTATCTCGCAAAGTAAATACAAACATATGTAAGAGCCAAATAAAAATTAGACACTATTGAATATGATAATTGGTGGGGTTCCATCATCATCCCATCCCATCACTAACATCCCAGTAGTGTGTTAACCATTTCGCATAGCACTGGTAGGAACAAGTTTGATTGTAACAGATGCATATGTAGTTGCTTGGGGCATACTAGCTAGGGACATACCAAAGTCTTGAAAAATGGAACTTTTTGCTTCCTGGCCAACACTCGGCATTAAGAGGATAGAACAAGGACTTTTGTTTAAATATAAGCTTCTGGTTAGATTTCACTGAAATCATTATGGTTCTAATTGCATTCACCAAAGCCACATGTGAATATATCTGGGTCTGCGAAAATATTACCTCTTCTCAATGGATTTAATTTGGATGTATGATTGTTGGGATATGTTTGATCAGCCACAATGATCTGACAAATATTTAGTGGTGAATTTCAGTAATTTGCAACACTGACCACAGTCAAGCATGTGCAGTCAACCATGTTATGACCTTGGTCAATCATGTTATGACTGATCAACCATGTCATGCCTATGGTCAACCATGTCATGCCTATGGTCAACCATGTTATGACATTGGTCAACCATGTTATGACCTTGGTCAACCATGTTATTACCTTGGTCAACCATGTTACACTATGATCAACCGTGTCATGACCACAGTCATCCATGTTATGTCCACAGCCATCCATGTTATGAGCGCATCATCATCTCATCCCATCACTAACATCCCAGTAGTGTGTTAACCATTTCGCATAGCACTGGTAGGAACAATTTTGATTGTAAGAGATGCATTTGTAGTTGCTTGGGGCATACCAAAGACTTGAAAAATGGAACTTGTTGCTTCCTGGCCAACACTCAGCATTAAGAGGATAGAACAAGGACTGGTTTGCTCCGTGTCAGTATAATGTGACTGAGTGGGATGTCATGTCTGCCTACGGCATGATATTTCGGTGGGACAGCACTATAAAATGGCAGCATTAGATCTGTTCTGTTACAAGTAGGTACCCCCACCCCTTGCCTTCCCCTCCCTTCCCTTCCCCGTCATGATATAGCGGAAAAAATGTTGAAAGCGACGTTAAACCCTATCCACTCACTCACTGCTTGGGGCACCGAGCTTAAATTCCAAATGGTCCCAAAATCTGTTATTGTTGTAAAAGTGAATATCTGAAAAAATTATATGTTCTTGTGGATGTTAAAATATTCGGAAATGCCGAAAGGCTGTGTGTGACCTTTTGACCTGTTACATCAAACAGTGCCATGATGTCAGCGATGTTACATTAGAACTGGAAAATTCCCGACAGGAAGATTTATTTTTTGTGTCATTTAGAAAGGGGTTGTAGAACACTATTTTCGTTCTTTACTAAGATAGTGTAATCCCAAAATAATGCGAATACTGTTATACGATCACTTCTAAATGATATCTTCCTATGTATTCAGCTGTGTCATTACAGTCATCAGAGGGGTAACGCTTTCAAGACTACCTGTCTGCTACCCCCTATTTTTGTGGGAGGCCCATGGGCTGAGTGGTTTAGATCACTGACATATAGTGCTGGCGAGCGGGTGCCTTACTCTGTGGGTCTGGTTTGAATCCGGCATGAGAATTGACCAATTGAAGCATTAGAATCTGTGCTCTACTAAGATACTGTAATCCCAAAATAACGAAAAATAATGTTGGAAAAATCCAGTAAGTACATCCTCCATGATGCAGGTCTGTATATACTCCATACTAGCCCCTGCACTCAGATTAGAGCCGTGCAGTTATTACTCGAATAAACCGTTTAAAGTAACAGCCAATGAATGCACGGTGTTACAGTGTACTTCGCCAGGTTCACAGGCAAGCCAACTTTAGAATGGGAATACGCTTTAGAACGGCAGGGCTTCGTGTTTAGAATTAAGTACGCGAGCTAAAAATAGCCCACGTCAAAATATTTGGGAGAGGGTATTTGAAAGTCAGGCGAGTGGTTGCAATATAATACAATATAAAATATGACAGTTTACGTGCTAAAAATCACTCCCGTGACATGAATTTACACGAGTGTTTGCGTGCAGGTGAGCTATCACTCACGCTAAACACGAAGCCCTGGAACGGGTTGTTTGATGTGCTCGCTGAAAGGACACGAAGGCATCTCTCCAGTCAAAACAATCATGGGTACTTCCAACTCGAGTTCAAACAGGATGAAATATATGACACATTGCTGTATCCTAATTGTTCCAAATATGGGCATATTCAGAAAGATCATGAGGTCACGAAAGCTGTTTCGGAAAGTCTATTGATAAACGACTGATAAATAAGTCCTGACAAATTCGTCTTCTGTCATGGTTCGGCTTTGTCAGACGAACCATGACCAGGGATGATGAGCAAGTAGTGGGGGATCATTTGGAATAACTTGTAGTGGACAACTTGTAGCTGTAAGAAGCATACCCTTTACCCACCTGTTCATGTGTTGTTTTTTTTTTGTAGAATCTCCCAGGGCTTCACCAAAGGTCAACAAGAACAAACTTCCGCCACGTGACCCCAAAGAGCAATCCACCCCCAAACATGAGATTGTGGTGGTAACTGAGGGGACGACAGTGGACAGGGACGCGGACCCCGAGCTGGTCAAGCTGAATGCTATCCCAGCATTCCTGCCAATCATGAGAGGCTCGTTAAACATCCCGACAAGTACGAGGGAGGCGGATATACTGGATAAACTAGACCACCGTCAAGTTCTTCTCCTCTGTCTCCGCTATCAGGACCATCTCAAACAACTGTCCGAGGCTGTAGCATTTGATCAGAATGCCCTTTGTATTCGGATTAAAGAGGTGATGGTACACTATTTAACTATCCTTTTACTGGTCATCAGATAGCAGTCCTTAGCATTTTGCTTTAGCCATGTCTATCTGTCATTGTATCCTGTGAATGCAAAACGACCAAGACCATCAAAGCGATGAGAATGCCATTGTTGCATGTTTACACCAGCTTTCAGTTTTCATTCATCAGCCAGCGGTCTGCTCATCATTTCGTCAATTTCAGTGTATGATTTCTGAGATCTTTCGGTATCTTACAGGACAATCCTGAAAATAAACTGTTAAAGCTCCATATTTGAATTGATTTCTATGGTTGATATTATAGGTTAATGATCGGATTGCATCTGTAGTGTTAATTAACAAAAGATGTCAATATCTCATTTCAACCATCATGTCCATGCTAGTATGTATCTTCAGAAGTCAATCAATCTATAAGTATGTCATTTCACAATTCACATCTTTTAATAACACCGCTGTTAGATTCAACTTTTTGTTTGACCTGACTGCATCTTTGGCTTCAATTCCAAGCGAGCAACAGACACTCAGTGCTGCAGTTTAACACTTGCCTGTGTGCATTTGGCAAGTCTCAGATAAATATAATCCTGAAATTTGTTTGACTGAGCAACATTTTCTCTCCAACCTGACTTTAGTGTGGAAATCCCCTTCACTCAGAACGTGTTAGCATTCTCCATGAATCGAGATTTTTCAGAACTTGGTGTCCAGTGTAAGCAGGTAAGGATAAGTGCCCATCTTACTAGAGAATGCTTCATGTTGTGTACATTGCACTTGGAGATGCAACAATCAATGAAATATAATGGAGTGATTTTTGACAAATTTTAATGCCGTCGATGCCCCAGAACAGTATCACTTCGAGACACAGGTACTGTGTCAGAAATATATGGAAAATATTCTCAACAACGAGGACATCATGAGTGATGATCTATTTACGGCTCATCAATATTTTACACCAGACTGTTATCAGGCAATAATATTAGGACAAGCTGATATAATGGGGGCAACCAGTTTTCAAAGTTAGCTTGTCCTCATGGCAACCACTTCAAAAAGTTAAGTTGCAGCACTGATATTGCCTCCATCATGCAGCTAAGTGCCAGTTCAAAGCCAGTTTTTGTTAGTGCCAACTGAGAAAGAACCACTGGTGACATATATCACAGGTGTGATATAATCAATGGTAGCTGGGGATGCTGCCATGGAAGGAAGCAAATAGACAGTCTTACTTTTAGTTTGATAGACTTCTGGTATTTCTGAATACTGGTTATTGTTATTTCAAATTTTTGAAACGGAAAGGATCATAAATCCACCATTCCAATAAATTGATGATCTGATTATGTTTTGGGTGTCATAATATTTTGAGAGTGCAATACTGCTGGGATGTGAACACCGTCAAGTTGCTGATTTGGTAAGATTATTGCGTTAATAACCACACTAGTGTAATAAACCAGTAGTTATTTGACTGCCTAGTCAGGCCATTCATGTTCGATATACCGACACCGACATTCATGTATACCGACACTTTAACAGTCAGCATGAATAGCCTCCATGGGCTAATGTTATATGTTTGTAAAATTGACTCTAAATAAAGCTTATGTTATCTTATCTTATCACAGTTGTACATGCATACCAGTTCACGGAATCGTATCAAACTGATTTTCTTTCTTTCCATTCTCTCTACAGATAGATTGTGCCATCCAAATGTTGATGAATTTGATGACAGAAAGACAGAAGAAGTACGCCAAGTGTGCTGAACAGTTTCAAAAAGTCACAGAGACTTCCTCTGCTCTGAACAGAATCAAGATGAACATTCAACAGATTGTACCATTGATGGAAAGACTAAACCAGGTGCTGCCACCTGGTGATCAGTTAGAACCTTTCAGTTTCCAACCACCGAAAACATAACAAGACATCTCCGGATATCAGATTGTGTGGCTTTTACTGTCAGATACACCCTGTGAATGATTTGGATCGAAAGACGCAGCATATAACACTTGCATGTGCATGGCTCACGGCCAATCAGGATTGTCCATTACCAATGGAGCGGACTGGGATCAGAGTACCAGGAATTGGCAGAGAAAATGGCGGATTTTTCTTTAAGATGCTGGATTCAATGTCTATCACACTTGTAATAAAGATGAACTATTTCTGTGTTCATCACAATCAATGAACCCTCAAAGTAACTCTGTGATTGGCTGGATTTCCTTCCAGAGCCAATGAAAATCCTGGATTTCTTTTTGAATATGTGAATTGACCCATCAAATGCTTTGAAACTGGAAGATATCCCATGATGCTCCATTGTTTCTGTAAATCTGGATTATGACTGAATGTGCCTGCAGTCAGGTGGAATTACACTACACTGACAAGTTTACAATCTCTGATTGTAAGAGAGGGAGACATTCAAAATATAGTTTGGATGGTAGGCTTACATGTATTGATTATGTGATATCGTTCATGCCCCATATATAACCAAAACTGGCACTAGTCAATGTCCCTGCATTCATGGGGAATTAGTCAGAGAATGCTACACTGACACAAGTTTACAACCTCTGACTATTGGAGTGTGAGACAAATATGTGTGGATGGTAGGCCTATAAATATTGAGTATATTTGCAACATATCTTATTGCTTAGTATGTGACATCATTCATGCCCCGTACATCGCCAAATCCTGGCACTAATCAATGTATCTGCTGCAGTCAGGGGGAATCAGTCAGAAGATGCTACGCGGACACTGACACAAGCTTACAATCTCTGACAGTGGGAGAGTGAGACATATAAAATGTGGTGTGAATGGTACAAGTTCTGCTATGTAAATGTATGTGACCATAAGTTATTGCTCAGTATGCGATATCGTTCATGCCGCCCCCATGTACATGACCACATCCTGGAACTGATCAAGGTTCATGGACATCGTTACCTCACCAGTGACCCTAGGAACTATATCACATGTGTCAGTATGTATAGCACGGTAGGCCTACATTATTTTCAACTCATCAATCGAACTACATGTTCAGACATTTTCATGCAGAAACCACCTTGAAGTTGTAATACACTAAACTTGACCTGCAACTCATTCCACTACCCTGATGGCCAGCATACTAAATTGTCTTCATCGATCCAACATTTGCCGAATGACTTGTATGTATTTAATATTTCCCTTTCACTGAAGCTATATGTTGTGATCGGAGGCCAGAAAACCCTCCTCCCAATGTTTCTGTTTGGCACAACATTTTCTTCACAAAGTTTCCAGTATCGTCTATCCCTCAAGCTATTGATATTTTTGTTTGCCTGCAGTATGCTGGAGGAAGACTAGCTGTTAGCCATTGAAATTATGTAGGAATAGAAGCTATGGGGGAAGCACATTCTATGCTTCAATAAACTGCTGTAGTCCTGATAGACATACTACTCAAGTTTTGAGACGGTGAAAACAGTGGACCTCTGAATGAAGCAAGATATTGGTGTCGCACGTGACCTATGGTATGGCCAGACTGCTTAGGAAGTGATGAAAATACTTTCCCATTGTTCATAATTATGAAACTGGTACGCTAAATTTATTATAAGTTTATAAACGAAGAGAAATACACAAAAGTCCAAATCCAGCAGGGGCCGCGAAGCCAGGGGGGGGGGGGGGCTAGCGCCCCCCTTTTTGGGGGGGGACCGCAATGTTATAAGTCCTATCTTAGATAGTACCAGTCCAACATTTAACATGGCCGGTATAGAGTTCAGCCCCTCAACACTTTCAAATGTGCTCCGCGGCTCCTGTCCAGTACATTTTTGCCACAGATTTGAAACCAGTAATATAGAATCATGAATTTGATATCTCCGACGGGCATCCTGGCCCTACCGGTGTATGGTAAAATCTTGCCACACTGAAGAGTTCTAATTTCTTTGGCAAGGCACTGTAACCCAAAACGTGTATTAAGATATGTGCGACTCAACACTATTTCAGAATGACCATAACCAAAAGCGAACTTTTTTCGGCCACATACTTAGTTTATAAGCCACATTATATGAATGAATATTCCATTGCAAGGCTATTGACAGTGTTTCATAATGAGACAACCAACTTGTCTCGAGAAAGTTTTTCAAAATATTTGAAAGCTGGGTATTAAAATATGGTACCTTGTTGGTGTGTTACGATAACAAATTTTTTGACCGCTTAAGCTTCCAGTTTTGTATGTGTCAACCCACTTAATTGTAAATAAAAACTACAAAAAATATTTGAATTGTACTTATTTTTTATTACAACACAATATGCAAGAGTAGACATTGAAAACAACAATACAAAACATGATGACAGTCATGGAATGGCTATTTAGTTTATCACATACTTTTCATAATATCACATTAACAATATTACCATAACAATAACAAACCCGTAACAATATCGCCATAACATGATAACTCCATATGGCCATAACATGATAACTCCAAGGCACTTGTACAGCCTACACTTGTTCCTCATGACAACAAGTTTTGTCATGAAGCGTGTTTCAGTACCGTATAACAAGATTTCGGTTACATACCCAACAGATCCGACTATAAGCTATACTATACATTGTGGTGGTGATATCAGCGTTATAATGAAGAACACAGGAAGGAAGCAATCAGAGATTGCTCAATTGTATGCCCCCCCCCCCCCTTCCACTTTAATCCGACACTGCCCCACCATTGTTCTGTTCTTTATTGGTTGGTGGAGGCCTAATTTGGATAATTATAAAAATTCTATTTCAGTCACTTTTTTGCCATGCAAAACACATAATACATATTCCAAGTATCAAGCAACAAGTGATAATACGATGCTTCGATGCAAGATGGTCGCCAGGACTTTCGCTAAATCCGAAAATGTGACCTGGTTATGAGACCTACATTCCTTGGGAGTATATTGTGGTGAAATTATGAAGCGATCAGTGAACTTTGAATTTTGCACCCAATTCACTGTTTTTGGGGCAATTTCATACTTCAGGACCTACATGTATGTTGTCTGCTTTGGAATGTAGAATAACATATAATATAGCCGTTTTCCTAGTTCAAATCGGTTATGGACTGAGATCCAGCTTGGACAAATAAATATATCCCATACACTTAGGTTTAAACAAAGGGCCATAACTCTTGAAAATATAACCGAAAACAGAGAACTTCACGCTGCACATCTATGGGTCACTGACCACATATCATGAAAATTTCATACTTGTTCATACAATATTAACCGAGATCCAGCCCTACAAATCCCAATTCACAAAGATTTTAAGAAAAAGGGCCATAACGCTTGAAAATATAAGCGGAATGTGGAGAAACTTCACGCTGCACAACTACAGGGCACTGACCACATATCCTGCAAATTTCATAATTGTCCATACAATATTAACCGAGATCCAGCCCGGACAAGTTCCAATTCACAAAGATTTGAAGAAAAAAGGGCCATAACTCTTGAAAATATATGCGAAACGCGGAGAAACTTCATGCTGCACAACTACAGGGCACTGACCACACACCCTGCAAATTTCATAATTGTTCATACAATATTAACCGAGATCCAGCCCGGAGAAGTCCCATTCACAGAGATTTCAGAAAAAGGGCCATAACTCTTGAAAATTATACCGGAACTCGGAAAAAACTCTACGCTGCACAACTATGAGCCACTGGCCACATTCCATGCAAGTTTCAATCCTGTCCATCAAATATTAACCGAGATATTGCCCGGACAAGAAATTCGGACGGACGGACGGACGGACAAAGCGATCGCTATATGCCCCCCCTCTAGTTAGAGGGGGGGGCATAATAACCATAGCCATAATACAGTTATTCAAACATGGAGAAACCTGGTATAAAATTCCCAGTATCGACAACTATAGGACTACCTGTAACAGGACATACTTAATACTACCATCATTCACATACACACCTACCTCACATTGTGCAGTCGGTAGGTCCATCTTTCATGTAAAAAATCCAGAGACAAAGGAGAATAACAGCCTGTCTAGGTACAACAACGCATCTAGATGGGAAACTTTTCAGTAATATAAAGGACTGAACAAAATTTTTACATGAAAGATCGACCAATCAGCAGCTGTACTTTCAGCCAAAGGACAGGTCTGGTTTGTTGAACTATTTATATTTAAAGGTGTCAGATCTTGGCTAATGACTACATGTACATAACATACAGGTGAAATGAATGGACAACTCTCTCTATGAACACTAATATTTAACACTCGTGATTCTGCTTCTACATGTAGGAGGGCAAAAATAAACTCGTGTATAAAACAGCACTTCACATTTTATTAAAATCACCCCCTTCTTCATTAGTCACAAAAACAAGATTCGGGTGTAGCTCTCATAAATATTTCCAACACGAGACTCATTGGGTGGTCTTGTCCCAGTGATTCATTAAAGTCCTGTTCATCGCAAAGATCATCACATGAATAATTCAATCTAATATCCTCAAATTTGTATGTTTCGGGATTTAAATACTAGAAGTTGCCTCAATAGCCTATGATTTCAAGGGATAAAACAATATAAATTCGTTAAAAAAAGTTTGAAAATCAGAAAATATACTTAAATTTTATAGAACACTAAAAACTGAATCAGCTGATTCGAGTAAAAAATGCTGAAATTTTGGACTTCTATGAATCCGTCTGTTGTCATCAAGACATTTTTCAGAGAAACATTTCGAACTTCAAAGAGATGACCGTTCAACAGATTTTATAGAGTATTGTCTCAGTTTTTGGACAGTAAGTAATGTGAAGGCTAGCCTCCAAATGTCTGTAATAATTTGGATTTGAAGCCAAAAACTTATCATGTATGAATTCTTCAACAGCTGACTCCATAGTTTCTCAGAAATGTATTTCAAAACACGACTGCAGTGTGTGGATGGATGAATGTACGTGGGCATCCACACCGAGGAATTAACCATGTATGTACCTGCATGGTACAAAGTAGACCTAATTAAATGACACAGTCGATGAATTATGATGCCAAACAAGCCAGTCAAAAGCATTTTACATTGTTTTCGCAAAATGTCCCCTTTCAATGTTTTCCTCCTCATTCGCTCTTCAGTTCTTGCATTCTGCACCTTACCCGTATAGCTGTTTTTCTTAATTCTGAGTGTGCTCTCAAATTATGCCCTAAATTTGCCTTATCTACCTCTCATATTTATGTGCCCTATTCTCAGATAGGCCACCCCTTAAGGCACAATTAACATATTTGAAACACGCTTTATATGCAACCTGTCAATATTGCAAAATGGAAGCACAGAAATGGTGCACTCCCTGAACTGTGCCTAGCTAGCTTAATTGCGCCTCAACTGCTCTCTATTTCTACAATCAATGGACCATGTAGGAGTCTTAAACAGTATATCATGGACAGAAGAGACCAGCCATTTATTCATGACTTTAAAGACATTTTTTTTTTTCATTTCAAGACGATGTTATCTTTGATATTAACACAATGTTTTCACTCTTCCCTGCACATCCATACAGGGGATGACAAAAGTTTAGATTTTAAGTACCGGACCATTAAGGCTGTAATAATTAATCTTCACAAACAACTTGTCAGGGCTGGTTGTTATGGCAATGTTAACTATACTAGCTAAATTTTTCCAAGACGTGTGCATGTACATTCATGTGACCAGTAAAATTTCTAAACAATGATCAGAGATTTACCAGCAATACACAATTCAATACTGTTTCAGGCATTTCGGATGAAAGTAGTAACTTCAGTCAGCACAATCACAAACATTAGGCAGGGTTATGGTCAAACAAAAAAAAAAAAAAATTTGAATGGCCACACACTCAAAATAGTACCCAGTTATATAATGTGGGTGACACAAACTTCTCAATGAATGCAGTGACCATGGAGTCCCTTGTCTGCCAACAATTATCCTGAAATGGGGAGAATAGAAAACATTAGTGAACTAAATATATTAAAATATTCAGTTATTAAACCAATACTTGAGATACTCTTGTGTGCATATCTAGTTGTCTGGTGTGTATATTTAATCAGCTTTCAATTTTTCTCTGTTGCGTATTTCCATAAAATGAAGCAACATTTTTTAACATGGACATAAGAAGTAGGGTTTGATATGATTTAAGTGTGTATCTTGACCTAAGACTGACCATTAGCTTAGGTCAGGTCACACTTTGACCTAAGTACGGTAATTCCCCTAATAATTCGATCACCGGAAGTGCAGCAAAAATGGCTTATATCTGACAATATTCTTCATGGCATCAGCTACAAAGTGTCACACTTTTCTTCAATTTGAATGACGAATGGGAATGTTAAATTTTCTCTGTGTTTGAATAACAGAGTTGAAAAGTGAATTTCCTGTGATTGAATTATTAGAGGAATTACCGTAAGCGCATTCCCATGTTCTTAGGAGGAATTAGGACATGTTTTTGCCAATTTTGAGGTTTATAGGTCACCTAAGTAGGTCAAATTTTCATCAAAATTAGGTCAGCAGGTTATTCAGACAAGTTTATATATGCTCTGGAGGAATTCAACTCAAGTAGCCAAAAAACAATTTGGGAGAATAGTTAGACCATGTACATACACAATACAATACCTATCACAAAGGCAAATACTGCCTCATGCTCAAGGTAATTCTTACCAGGGATCTATTTCAGTCATCCCCTTCAATCTTGAGGGCCCGGCAGGTTTCGCTGGACAGACACCGGATGACAGGATCTTCAAATTCAGGCAGGCAGGCAAACTGTCCGATTTCGGCCCGACTGGCCGGTCCACAATGAGGCATGTCTGGATAGGTAAATAAATACCAGCATTAACTAAATGCTACAATGGGTTTTTGTAAAGCACATTATTATTGCTCTGGCACCTCCCACTGATTCGAGCAGTACCCGACAGGGGTCGCAATTAACACCTGTCCACCTGTCTCTGACAGGTAAATTTTGCATGTAACAGGTAGAAAAATAAGTTCCGAGTCCCCGCCTCTAGTGACCGGTAACCAAATTTTTTTTTGTTTTTTTGTTTTTAACAGATAATTTTTGCTGTAAAATGTTCAAACTCTATGCAGGAAACTGTTAAGAAATTAATTAATGCATTACACAAATTGATCTAATCAGGCCTTCAGGTACTGGAAGATTTGTTTGTCATATTTATGTAACATTACCAAACACAAAAAAACAACATTATTATTTTGTATCATTACGGAGTTCAACATTAAATTCTAAAACCTAAAATCACTTAATTTTAATAGTGTAAAATAACACTCTTGACTTCTATGAATCCGTAGTTGACAAGAGATCAAACAAGCAGTATGATATTGGGCATTGCGGCAGAAGGACAACAGTGTTATAATAATAGACCTGAAGAAATGAAATTTGGTATGGCGTATAGCCTACCACTGAACAAAATTTACATATGAAATGATTTTTGAGAGAGAAAGAATTTATTGGTCATCAGCGGGATTCGAACCATATGGCGCCGATGCTCTGATCACAGGGACAATCTACGGGTGTAATATCTATCGGCTGTCATATAGCTCGATGACCAGTTTATTCTTTCTCTCTCAAAAATCATTTCATAACAATATACCTGTGACATCAATGCTACGGAAATATCAAGAGGCTCACCTTTCTCATGACGGAGCAGTTCTTTAACCTCTGTCATGTAGTTTTTGTTCTGTACAGAAGCCTTGTAGTGATCCACCATGGGGAAGGGATAATCTTTCCCGATGATGCAGTTAGCAGCCTCCTGGGCAGCCTGAGGAGCCTTCCAGGGCTGGAACAGGTATTTCAGTGGCATGTCGGCCAAAACCGGCACATAACGTCTGCGTGAATTGAAAATCAAAGCTGTTATGAGAAATATTCACAGGTATTACAGTATTACAAAAGCACCCCATGATTTCTACATTTTACCACATCTCTCAGTAGATTGTAAGGTGTTGATTGGTTATAAATACACCAGTCAGTGTAAATCATAAGCAGTCATTCAAAATCCACAGAGGGCCCTCTGTGGCCGAGTGGTCTAAGGCGCTACGCTGGTGACCGCTAGCCTCACACCACTGAACCGGCACGGGTTCGAGCTCAGCTGGTCCATGTGTGAAAGTTTGTCAGTTATTGCCGACGGGCGGAGGTTCTCTCCAGGTACTCTGGCTTCCTCCACCAACCAGACTGACTGTCACCATATGAGTGAAACAACCTGTGACATTGAGCCAAACCCCCCCCCCCCCAATTCAACATCCACAGTTGGCATACCACTACTGCTTTTTGGGCATTGGAACATTTTCTGTATAATAGCAGCGTCAAAAGGTTTGTGCAACATGGCAGGCATTATGGACTTGTTTTCAGAGGAATAAATCTGTAACCATATGAATGATACTTGAGTTAGCGTGAATTGAAAACTTCCACAATTTCTCAGGTTCATGGATGAAAATACAAAATAAATTAGCATCAGACGCTTTTCAGGCATCATAATCTCTCTAATAATGCAACCACATGAAGTGAAATTTTCTATTCCGCAGTGATCAAATTTATTTTGATAGGGGTATTGAATTATTAGAAGGATTACCATACATCTGTATGCCATCTAAGTATTTCAGCCATCTAAGTATTTCAGCCATCTAAGTATTTCAACCATCTAAGTATTTCAACCATCTAAGTATTTCAGCCATCTAAGATCTAAGTATTTCAGCCATCTAAGTATTTCAGCCATCTAAGTATTTCAACCATCTAAGTATTTCAGCCATCTAAGTATTTCAACCATCTAAGTATTTCAACCATCTAAGTATTTCAACCATCTAAGTATTTCAGCCATCTAAGTATTTCAGCCATCTAAGTATTTCAACCATCTAAGTATTTCAGCCATCTAAGTATTTCAGCCATCTAAGTATTTCAGCCATCTAAGTATTTCAACCATCTAATATTTCAGCCATCTAAGTATTTCAGCCATCTAAGTATTTCAGCCATCTAGCCATCTAAGTATTTCAGCCATCTAAGTATTTCAACCATCTAAGTATTTCAGCCATCTAAGTATTTCAACCATCTAAGTATTTCACCCAGTTGAAAGTACATCCACAAACAGTCTAAAGTTTGCAGTAAGTCAGGTTGTTGAGATAATAGAACACAGTGAATTGAAGCGTTACTCACCGGACATACTCCCCCTTGGGGTCCATACGTATGGCATATCTGACAGGACAGAAACAGCGTGGGCACTGTAATACCTCCTCAAACGCTGAACTTGATACCCACATCCAGTTGCCAGCACAAACCGACCAATCGGCGTCCAACAACATCTTGTCAAAGACCTGGTTTACAGTAGTTACTTGGTATAGTATCAGAAAATACTATAATTTTTTTATTTATTTGATATCCAAAAAATCTTTTACAAACGGAGTGATGAACTATTTCAATTTCAACTCTTGCAAATCTGTGTTTGTAAAATATGAAAAGGTTCGTCAAACAAAACTGCAGATCTTTTCAGGTAGGTCCTGACACTTACATGTGTAGATCAACCATTGTTTAATACTAATATGAAGAATAGAATTCAAGGGAAGTAACTTCAGTGTGACTAAGCACAATTCAATGTTTACCTGGAGTCCATCCTCCCAGCTGAGCCAGAGATCACCGCGGGTGAGGAAGCAAGCGGAGGCGTGACGGGCCACCTGGTGGATCCAGCCTTCATGTCGCAGCTGGTTCATGATCGCATCTATCCATGGGAAACCAGTCTGACCCTGCAATCAAATATCTTCATCTATCAACTGTAATACGACGCTATAAGGATCTGTCAGTTTTCTTGACAGACAAAATGAGGTATATTACTCTTTCAAACCGGTATGGTATGTTATCACGACAGGAGCTGAAGGACAACTCAAATATAGCAAATAGTGGATGTATTGCATTTCAAATTTCCGGAAAGTACATATAACCCAGCCAGTCAATATGAATTTTGAAGCGGTCATACAGAGAAATATGGCTAGCAAAATATTTATAGAGCTTTGACATCACAAACCGTATTCTAAACAGAAACCAGGTAACATTTGGTCTAGTTAAGTACAGGGTTGTCATTAGAAGGCGGTAGGCGTCCCTTTTTGGCCCCCTACTATGATCAAAATGACCCAAAACGGCCGCCTACTTTCTACATAATTTCTATACTTGAAACAGTAAACGTCACTTCCTGTGGCCGCCTACTCCCATGCCTTCTACTTGCTTCTTGAAAACTTAAAGATGTAATCAGCCTCAAAATGGATGGATTTTGTAAACTCTCTCCTGTGCGTTTTTTTAGCAGGAAAGATTACCAAAGCATCATATGTATTATATTTGATGATAGTGAGATCGTCATATACAACGAATGCAAGAATATCTTGTCAGAGAAATTTGTAACTTTGTGCCCGCTTCGACGGCTTTTCTGTCTTGCCATTGAGTGGGTGTTGTACGCCGAGAGGAAAATGACGTCACGCTGAGTGACGCTGCACAGCTGCAGTCATGGGATAACGTCATGGCTCGTGCCTACGGTTCGGTAATGTTGCATAGCATACATTGGTAGGATGCACCATACGTGTACATAGGCTTGACATGGCCATGGAAAAATAAACGGCATGCCATGCCGGTTTTTTTTTCAAAGATGAATTCCTTCTATTTTCTCGTGAATGGTAGAAACAAGTTTAGTTAGAACTCCCACAGTTGGGTGAATCTTTCGTAGCAACGCCCGACGTCATAGACTATGACGTTTAGGGCGCAATCGTAATCAGGTTGTGACGTCATGCACCAGAGGTCACGGCTCCAATACGTTTTCCCCCACATGTGTGCTATTCATGTCATAAAACCCACTTCGACGACATTATTCGAGAAAAAAATACTAATTTGTTGTTTGGAACACTACTGGGTATGTTTTAATGCAAAGTAGTATAGAGTCATTTGGTATAACCTTTAATATAGTCCTCATCATACCAGTGAAGTAATGAAGATATTTTATTCTCAAAACTAGAGAATATGTTAGCGGAGATGGAAGGCATGGGTTATGTTCATACAAGCTTCTCAGGTGTTTCATTTTCCCATCTCTCAGTTTTAAGCCATATTTGTAATGATTCTCTACTTTCAGAGCTAATTGCTGGAAAATCAATTTTCAAATTCCATGACCTTCCGGGATTTTCCATGACTGTAAGAATCCTGTGTATTACGTACATTAACCCATTTCTGCAGCTTTTCCTCGTCTTTGTGCCATGGTATGCGCAGACAGATTGGATTTCCCTCCATCTTGTTATATTTAGTGTTGTGAAGGGACATGGTGTAGAAGTACTCCCTCCACATGAGCTGGGCTGTGGCTGACAGCGGCGCCTCTTCACCTTTTACCTGTAATTACACTATAATTATATTAACTGTTCACACAATGGACAGTCACATGTATAAATATAATTTCAGACATCTTATCGTAAGATCTGACAGCAGCACAAAGGTAATTCAAAGCAATCAAAGAAGTCTGCTTTATATCGGAGCATCTGCAAAGATCAGCGATTCTGGAGAGCACAGAAGTGACCCGATTCACTGCATGGAAGTGCAAATACAAGCAAGAGCCTAAACTGGCATCAATAGATGCCTGCACAATAAATCGTCTCCCCGTTATGTATCCTTTAACACACAGAACTGGAAATCTCAATGATGTCCTGCTTTTGGGGTTGCAGTGACCTTGACAAATTTTGATATGCAACATATCGTCGGCCCCTAATGTGTCTATTCGGACAACAAAATTGTGATTTTTAATCATTTCCCGATTTTGATGTCATAGTGACTTTGACCTCAATTTGGTGTGTGGCACATCATCTCCCCTTAATGTATCTATGGAAATAAAAACTTGCGCTCTTTAATGATTTCCTCATTTTCGGGCCAGTGACCTTGACCTCAATTTTGGTATGTGACTCATCTCCCCCGGTTTAACTACTGAATCAAGTCCCCTAACTCACCATTTTCAAAAGTATCCTGTATGCAGGCCTTCAAGTGGCTCATAGTGAAAATATAGGAGAAAATATAGGAGGACATTTGCAAAAATATAGGAGAAATATAGGAATTTTTTGAATAAAATATAGGAAAATATAGGAAATAAAGGAGTGTAAGACAGGTCTGTACTACATTGTATGTTCCAAACTTGGTAGTTTTGTGGTGTTTCATCGAGTTACTTTCACTGAATGCGGTCATAGTGGTGGTCTTTTCAGATGACCTGTTCTGTTATTTGATTCAGCATAGAGAGATTGTAATGTTTTTATATTTGCCGAGTGAAGCGAGGCGAAAAAATTCTCTGAAATGTATTTCCTTGTGTCAGTTTGACTCATTACAGAGCAATGATGAAAGTTTTCATGAGAAATAGTCAAAATATAGGAAATATAGGAGGTTTTGAGTAAAATATAGGAAAATATAGGAATGACTCAAAAATATAGGAAAATATAGGAAATATAGGAGGCACTTGAAGGCCTGTGTATGCTCCAGTAAAGTGTCCTGGTCCCCTAACTCACCATTTCAAAAGTATCCTGTATGCTCCAATAAAGTGTCCTGGTCCCCTAACTGACCATTTCAAAAGTATCCTGTATGCTCCAGTAAAGTGTCCTGGTCCCCTAATTCACCATTTCAAAAGTATCCTGTATGCCCCAGTAAAGTGTCCTGGTCCCCTAACTCACCATTTCAAATGTATCCTGTATGCTCCAGTAAAGTTTTCTGATCGTCTCACCATGTTAAAGTGTCCTGTATACTTCAGTAAAGCGTCCTGATCCCCTAACTCACCATTTCGAATGTATCCTGTATGCCCGAGTAAAGTTTCCTGATCGTTTCACCATGCCAAGGTATCCTGTATGCCCCAGTAAGGTTTCAAGATCCCTAACTCACCATTTCAAATGTATCCTGTATGCCCTAGAAAAGTTTCCTGGTCCCCTAACTCACCATTTCAAATGTATCCAGTATGACCTAGTGAAGTTTCCTGGTCCCCTAACTCACCATTTGAAAAGTATCCTGTATGCCCAAGTAAAGCTTCCTGGTCCCCTAACTCACCATTTCAAAAGTATCCTGTATGCCCAGGTAAAGCTTCCTGGTCCCCTAACTCACCATTTTAAATGTATCCTGTATGCCCAGGTAAATCTTCCTGGTCCCCGAACTCACCATTTCAAAAGTATCCTGTATGCCCAGGTAAAGCTTCCTGGTTCCCTAACTCACCATTTCAAATGTATCCTGTATCCCCCAATACAGTTTCCTGATGGACAAGCAGCCAAAGCGGAGATGTGGACTCATGCTCATTGGTGGACCCACAAGATTGACTTTCGTCTGATTGGGTAACAAGATGTTGTTCTTGAAGGCCTGAAAAGAGAGGAAGAGGAAAACTGTCTCGTCGAATTCCAAGGACTCACAAAATGTAATAATATTGATGACTTATTGCTAAGTAAGAACACAAATGATGTAAAATACAATTAGCACTCAGCCTTAATAAATAGCATATAGGAATATGAGAAAAGAAAAAGCTTCTACCCCTACGTAATAACCCCCACCCCTCAAAATGTTAGTGGATGTCAGGTTGAACAGTCTCTATATTATGCAAAATTTTATTCAAAACTGTGATATTTTGGGCTGTAATATTGGTACTGTACCTCTTCTTCCACTTTCATTCTCTGTTCATAGAGACTGAGGGCCTTAGTTTCCCCTCCCACCCAGCAGTTCACACGCTTGTTCTGCTCCGAACACTCAGGCTTCTTACCTGTAACAACAAGTGAGAAATGACTACATTGTAGTCAAAACCTGCGGCAGTGGCAATAATACAGTGAAAGATATATCAGCGGAGGTAGTGGTAATTGTAGAAAAAAGCGCCATCTGCCAGTGTTTTTATGCCAAGGGAAGTAATTTTCAACTTGTAACCCACAATTGTAGGGATTGCGTAATAGTTCTGATACCATATATATATATTCACTTTCCCCATTCAAAATCCGACTGAATTGACAAACCAACTCACCATGATCGCTTTGGCAATGTTTTGGTACAAGTATCGTGTATGCCAAGTTTCAAAACATTCGGTTCAGTCGTTACTTTTTGCAAATCAAAAAGGCTTTCAAATATTTGGAAATCCAAACAAATTTCGAGGATTTAGTCATAGCGCGAAAATCTGCGCTCTTCAGTCTCCCTTCTCGCTTAATTTGCCGATCAAAATGGAAAATTTATATTTCCTTGGAAGTTATTTTTCAATAAATTTAGTATCAGGTCTATCACTTCGATCTGTGAAACTACGGAATGGGATTTAAGGCTTTATCGAACTGTCCAAGAGGCATAATGACACTTTTTCACTATTCAAATTGAGGCCTGTTACAGTCTTGATATTCGATTAAAATAATTAATTAGGTTTCTGCATTTACGTTCGTTATCATCTGCGAACTAAATTGCTTGCCACTCTTTTTCACGCAGCAAGTCAATACCAAGACATGGTTTGCTTCTTCTATATAAATGATTAACTATTTAATTCTTAGGAAATATCATCTCATCTGACATGTTCGGCCAAGCCTTTTCGAAGGTTGCTAATTTTATTAATTTCTTTTCTTTAAAATCAAATTCTGCAAACAAGAAACATTTCTAGTCAGTATCTACGGATATCTTCCTATACTCAATTCGCGAATATGTTTGTCACTAAGTCATTCCGAAGGTGATTCATGTGCGAAGTTTCGGGGCTAGTTCACTAAACAAGGTCTGTGTGTAAGAGAATGATGTCGAATTCTCGTTAATATCTTTTGATACATCAAATTGTTGCATTCGCGAAAATTACTGCGATGCGAAAGGTATCTAAGTATCAAAATCAAACTCAAAAACCTCTCCAGGAAAACAAAGGCCATAGCTTTTGGCCACGAGGTCAACTAGATCGTTTTTATGGCCAGTAACTGCTATATATGACGTAATTCCATACGTAAAACTGATTGACAAAGTAACGTAAATTTTGTATAGAACCAGTAAATTCTAGCAGAAAAGGGCTCCGTCTTGAGAGAATGATGTCAAATGCAATATGTGTCTGCGCATTGTCCGCTGATACACATAAGTATTGAATTTACGGAAGTGATTAATGCTATTCTAAAGGAATTCTGAGTGCGGAAGAGGACGGGAACATCAATACCACCGAATCAAGGCCCTGACTTGCGAGAATGAGGATAGAAGCCGTGTTCCGAAAGAGAATCATTCAAAATAGCTATTTGCAAAATGTCATGCTTGTAACCGAAAGTGCTCAATATAACTGCACGACTGTGAGGTATTGTTCGCGCACAGGGGTATCTAACTCATTAAATACTACATAGTCATTTCTGTCCCTTCGAAGTGGGCTACCATTTGAAATTGTCCGGTAATGAGTGAGTCCATCTGAATCCTTTCGTCGGCAAAATAAGCATTCAAGATTCAAGATTTTATTGTACAAACACCGGTCAAAGGCAGAGTACAAAATTTTAAGAGGAATACAACAAGAGAAACAATGGAACAGTGACATGAATATTAATATTTATATATATGTTATATCTGAGAGATATGTTATATCTGAGAGATATGTTATATCTGAGTGTTACCGTTGATATCAGAACCTTGATTTTTGGCATGAAGGTGCATTAGGGGACTGTTACCAGCATGTTACTTTTGATGAAAATTTCTGGTGATTTTTGATTAAAATCACTGGTGAATCTAACTTGAGCCGTGCCCATCTTAATATAGGCAGGATTTCAACTGGGGGTCCAATAGTTCAGCGTGCGTCGCAGTCCTAATGCCTACCCTACTTCTTATGTCCTGTGACGTTATTCCCACTGGGCATGAATGTGCATTAGGGGACTGTTGCCAGCATGTTTCGAGCTGACCTACTTTTGATGAAAATTTC
>JAVTVY010018078.1:0-78621 GCA_036873755.1 Hanleya hanleyi
ATGAAATACTCTCTCGTTATACCTATTTATAAGTTCGAAGTCTATATATTATTGTCTCTGGCGATCTAGACCGCTATTCAGATATGCCAGACGGCTATTCAGACCGACATGTAAACGGTCATTTGTTGTAGCGCCCCATATCGTCCGATGTAGGAACTGAATACTCCAACTTGTAGCCAATGAAATACTCTCTCACTATGCCTATTTTTAAGTTTGAAGTCTATATATTATTGTATCTGGCGATCTAGACCGCTATTCAGATAGGGCAGACCGCTATTCAGACCGGCATGTAAACGGTCATTCGTAGTAGCGCCCCCTAGCGTCTGATGTAGGGACTGAAAACTCCAACTTGTAGCCAATGAAATACTCTCTCATTATACCTATTTATAAGTTCGAAGTGTATATATTATTGTCTCTGGCGATCTAGACCGCTATTCAGATATGCCAGACCGCTATTCAGACCGGCATGTAAACGGTGATTCGTAGTAGCGCCCCATATCGTGCGATGTATGAACTGAATACTCCAACTTGTAACCAATGAAATACTCTCTCATTATATCTATTTATAAGTTCGAAGTGTATATATTATTGTCTCTGGCGATCTAGACCGCTATTCAGATAGGGCAGACCGCTATTCAGACCGGCATGTAAACGGGCATTCGTAGTAGCGCCCCCTATCGTTCGATGTAGGGACTGATGACTCCAACTTGTAGCCAATGAAATACTCTCTCATTATACCTATTTATAAGTTGGAAGTGTTTATATTATTGTCTCTGGCGATCTAGACCGCTATTCAGATATGCCAGACCGCTATTCAGACCGGCATGTAAACGGTCATTCGTTGTAGCGCCCAATATCGTCCGATGCAGGGACTGATGACTCCAACTTGTAGCCAATGAAATACTCTCTCATTATCCCTATTTTTAAAGTTTGAAGTGTTTATATTATTGTCTCTGGCGATCTAGACCGCTATTCAGATAGGGCAGACCGCTATTCAGACCGGCATGTAAACGGGAATTCGTAGTAGCGCCCCCTATGGTTCGTTTGAGGGACTGATGACTCCAACTTGTAGCCAATGAAATACTCTCTCATTATACCTATTTATCAGTTGGAAGTGTTTATATTATTGTCTCTGGCGATCTAGACCGCTATTCAGATATGCCAGACCGCTATTCAGACCGGCATGTAAACGGTCATTCGTTGTAGCGCCCCATATCGTGCGATGTAGGGACTGATGACTCCAACTTGTAGCCAATGAAATATTCTCTCATTATACCTATTTGTAAGTTCGAAGTGTTTATATTATTGTCTCTGCCGATCTAGACCGCTATTCAGATATGCCAGACCGCTATTCAGACCGGCATGTAAACGGTCACTCGTTGTAGCGCCCAATATCGTCCGATGCAGGGACTGATGACTCCAACTTGCAGCCAATGAAATACTCTCTCATTATACCTGTTTTTAAGTTTGAAGTGTTTATATTATTGTCTCTGGCGATCTAGACCGCTATTCAGATAGGACAGACCGCTATTCAGAACGACATATAAACGGTCACTCATACTAGCGCCCCCTGGCGACAGATGTTGGAACTGATGACTCCAACTTGTAACCAATGAAATACTCTCTCTTTATACCTATTTATAAGTTCGAAGTCTATATATTATTGTCTCTGGCGATCTAGACCGCTATTCAGATATGCCAGATCGCTATTCAGACCGGCATGTAAACGGTCATTCGTTGTAGCGCCCCCTATCGTCCGATGTAGGGACTGATGACTCCAACTTGTAGCCAATGAAATACTCTCTCACTATACCTATTTTTAAGTTTGAAGTGTTTATATTATTGTCTCTGGCGATCTAGACCGCTATTCAGATAGGGCAGATCGCTATTCAGACCGGCATGTAAACGATCATTCGTAGTAGCGCCCCCCTAGCGTCTGATGTAGGGACTGAAAACTCCAACTTGTAGCCAATGAAATACTCTCTCATTATACCTATTTATAAGTTCGAAGTGTATATATTATTGTCTCTGGCGATCTAGACCGCTATTCAGATATGCCAGACCGCTATTCACACCGGCATGTAAACGGTCATTCGTAGTAGCGCCCCCTATCGTCCGATGTAGGGACTGATGACTCCAACTTGTAGCCAATGAAATACTCTCTCATTATATCTATTTATAAGTTCGAAGTGTTTATATTATTGTCTCTGGCGATCTGGACCGCTATTCAGATAGGACAGACCGCTATTCAGACCGGCTTGTAAACGGGCATTCGTAGTAGCGCCCCCTATCGTCCGATGTAGGGACTGATGACTCCAACTTGTAGCCCATGAAATACTCTCTCGTTATACCTATTTATAAGTTCGACGTGTATATATTATTGTATCTGGTGATCTAGACCGCTATTCAGATATGGTAGACCGCTATTCAGAACGACATGTAAACGGTCACTCATAGTAGCGCCCCCTGGCGACCGATGTTGGAACTGATGACTCCAACTTGTAGCCAATGAAATACTCTCTCGTTATACCTATTTATAAGTTCGAAGTGTTTGTATTATTGTCTCTGGCGATCTAGACCGCTATTCAGATAGGACAGACCGCTATTCAGAACGACATGTAAACGGTCACTCATAGTAGCGCCCCCTGGCGACCGATGTTGGAACTGATGACTCCAACTTGTAGCCAATGAAATACTCTCTCGTTATACCTTTTTATAAGTTCGAAGTGTATATATTATTGTCTCTGGGGATCTAGACCGCTATTCAGATATGCCAGACCGCTATTCAGACCAGCATGTAAACGGTCATTCGTAGTAGCGCCCCCTATCGTTCGATGTAGGGACTGATGACTCCAACTTGTAGCCAATGAAATACTCTCTCATTATACCTATTTATAAGTTCGAAGTGTATATATTATTGTCTCTGGCGGTCTAGACCGCTATTCAGATATGACAGACCGCTATTCAGACCGACATGTAAACGGGCATTCATAGAAGCGCCCCCTGGCGACCGATATGGGAACTGAAGACTCCATCTTCTAGCTCGTGATATACTCTCTGAACAGTCCTATTTACAAGTTCGAAGCTTTTGTGGGATATGGGATATGGCAAGGTAGACCGCTATTCAGATAGGCCAGACCGCCATTCGGATAGCCAGATACTCATAACAGCGCCACTACCAGCGCCCCCTGGCGTCAGATTTGGGATATGAATATGAAAACATATGAAGCAGGGCTTTCTCTCTTACTATGCAGAGTTTGGAGTTCAAAATACTCATAATAAAGAAAATACAGATGTTTTTCTCCATGTCTGAGGAAATAATGACTGGTCCCCTCGAATAACGAATAGCGAACTGCGAACCGCGGTCTAACTTTACGAACGTGGCACAGCGGCGATCTCCACGTTCGACGGCGTCTACCTCTACCGTGTAAATCGGTACGAGAGGCGAATTAACAGGCTTGGTGTTGGCAAGTGCAAATGTGTGAAGAGTTTACAAATATAATTATCAGATAATGTAATATTGTGGAGATACCCGCGGGTGGGTTTATTTCTCCACTGGTATGTTATCGTATTCACAATACCAAATAGATCTAGGCGGGGCTAATGATCAACCCGTGTGAAATAAGAATATATAATAATCGAAGACGAAGGTGGTCTAGATGTACAATGCTATTCGGATGTCAGCTGTGTCGATAAACAGTGTATGTAGTTGTATAGTATACAAGCCGTAGCTATTATCTACGGAGTGTAAGCAAATGTATAATGTGTAAAGGCTACGCTATATGCACTGAAATATGCGTGTTGCAATGTTTATAATTAGTGATGGGTGTGTGATCTATGATTAATCAGTCAACGCTATGGGAAAATATTCACTCGTCGACTCAGAGGACCACAGAAAATGCCATTCGGACCGGAGTCACGGCATGAAATGCCACGACCTGAGCATAGACTGCTGGTCAGCAAGTTCTATTTCCCCGTGTCTAAAACCTCCCACTGTAAGAACTATTCGACTAGCCTCCCGTGAGATTGACCTACAGCTTAAAGGAATTGCATAGGCAACGTCGACCCGAAATGGCTGGTTGTGGACTACTATCCCCGAAGTTCGCAACAAATTCGGTAATGTAACTCTCTCGTTACATACAGCTTCCTCGGTTGTACGGCAGCAGTGCGGCTCTGGCCAGCTCGCCTCTCCCGGTGGCGGCAGTGAATCAGGCAGCAAATGTCGTATATAGAAAGCTTATATAGATTCGATGACGTCATTTCCCTGTCAGGATCTATTGAATGCGCGCTCTGAAAGCAGAACAACCCGTGGAAATCATTTTTCGCCCAAAACAGCATAATTACACTTCGAGCACTAGAAATTAGGTAGGTGCATGATCATTCGACAACTAAGTAGTCTCGGTTTATGGAAAGTTTCAGCTCATAATTCGTCCAATTACGGCTAAAGTCGATGATCTTCCTTCATCGAAAACTTCGCTCTCGTATGTATGGAGATCCCGAAGTATCACACAAACTAGACCATGGAGCTAAAATAGATGGAGCCACAACTCCGTCAGATCAAAGTGTACTATGTGCGTGACCGCCTCAGCGGGATCTCAACGGATTAGCAAAGGGATTAAGACAGGCTCGGTCCTGCTCGCCAACTATCGGTTTTACGCGCATGCGCCATAGTAACATTATCGCGACCACTTAACCCTATCTGGCCTGGGCGATTTGGGGTGTGTCGCAGCCTGGGGGGGGGGGGCGGAAAGTGCCCCCCCTATATATTTTCTCTACCACTAAGGCTAGAGCGCTGAAACTTACCACACAGTATCTTGGGTTCAAGCTCTACCGGAAAATGTAAAAAAATCCGAGATGGCCGCCATGATGACGTCACAGTGAGGTCATCTTCTCGGAAGCCATTTTTCGGCCTTTTTGGGGTCGATTTTTCGAAATTTTCATTTTTCAGATTTTTCTCTCGAAAAAAATCTTATAAAATAGAGAATAATTAGTTTTGCATAAATAATATACTTTCATGGCCTTTTAGGCAAGGAAAATGTGAAGAAATTGACCGAAAAGATGAAAAACATGACTTTCGCGGATACCACATGGGCGCCATTTTGAATTTACCCATGATCCTCTACCCGGGGGTATATGAAAATAGACTCAAAATGACCCCAATAAGATAAGCTTAAAAGTCACCAAGTTTCAGCCTCCTCGGTTTTGTCCCCCCCAGGCCAGGTAGGGTTAATGAAATAGTGTATTGTGAATGTGAATTGATACTCAACCTCCCGCTGTTGGTAATATCACCAAGGCTGGTGCGTGGCATTACACAACTGAACAGATCATTTATTCGGGCAGTTTGTTAACTATGATCATGGGGGTAAATGTTCTGTTATAATTATTTGAATAAGGTAGATTTCGGGGGGAAATAAATATAGCAAAAATGCCATCTTGTTTGTAGAAATGGTGTCTGGATATATTTGATTTATTGGTAAATTTTAACGTCTTTTATTTTAAAAACCAATGTCCAAATCTGTCATATGTCAATAAAAATCCATTAAAAGATATTGCAGTTTTACGACCATATCGCGTATTTTGCGGCCTATCAAACTTGTTAGGGCCTCTCTAAAAAATACCAGTAGGATTCATTTCTTTATTATCTAAAACAAGTATAATAAGTATAAGAAAATTATTGAAGTATTAATTGTTTTGAATAAATAATAAATGAAGGAACCACATGACGTAGATTGCTCTAGTAAACTGATGAACTCATGCAGAGGCAGGACAGTGACCAGTGATGAAGACGAGCCATATTGTTTTTGTGCATTACGACTGTGCCGGTATTAACGAAGATTCGGAAAATATCACATGACAGAATAAAACCATATTCAAGGATGGTAGAGATGTGTTAATTATTTCCTTCCTGTTCATAACTAAATATAAAAGTGTTCATTATATTGAACAGTTGAACGTATAAATTTGTATTGAAATGACCACTGCATGTGTAAATAAAGTAAAGAAATAAAATCGCCACGAACCCAGCCATACGTGGTATCCAACAGTGCATATCAATATATTGTTTTATTTATATTTATTTTTTAATTTGCTTATTGCATTTAGACAGTTTACAAGGGCGTCTCAGCTAATAATGGATGAACTGGGATATAGCTGTTCATAATGAGACGTTGTTGGGGAATGGCTCAGGCATTTGTTGATTGGGGCCTGACGATTACTCGGAGATTATCCCACAGGGGGTATTGCTGATTAAGTGCCAATTAGCTAATAGCCTTAATATGGCACCTGAAGAGAAGAAAACGTCAAACAAGCGTTCACATAAACCATTTTTTTCGCTTTCCTGTTCATTGCTCCTTAATATGGCAACTGGTGGCTTGGAAAAATCTATTCTCCCTTATAGGCAGATTCATTGTTTCAGAGGTTTGAAATGCGGAAATGGAATTTATTTTGTCTTGAAAATGACCAATTTTCACATTTTGACAAAATCCCCAATGTATTTTAAATGGGGATTTTTCCATTTATTTACTTGTGGATTAGAATCGAACGAGCGACTGCTCCCTCATGCCGTTTTGACCACGCGTTACCATTGCGAATATGAACTTCCTTGCAAATTTTTGTAACGTATGGAAATGCGGAAATTACCGAAATCGATTAAAATGTTCGAAAATGGTAAAAATGACAGTCAGTATTCAACACGATGTACTTAGGGAAAATAGTATCGCACATAAATTATAAAACCATCACCATAATCCGCATTACTTCAAATTTCTTCATATTTGCTTTGCGCATAATTTGTATCTGGTAATTCAAACTACCCTGTTAATCAGTCGCCAACAGACCCGCGAATTTGCCGGGCGGTCACGCACATTGAACATCAAAGAAAGCTGTGCCCGCTGTCAGCTATTCAGTATACAAAGGCCCAGCGGGCGGTACTGCTGGCCAGGGCACCTCGCCAGAGAGAGTTGTGGCTCCATCTATTTTAGCTCCATGACTAGACAAAGGCATTTTCGTCACATTAGATATTTGATTTTCAGATAGAGATTTATGTGGGCTTGCCATCGTATACCACCATGTTTAGGATAATGAAGGAAGGACTGTTTTCACCTGAAGTATGTCGTCTCTCGTCCGACGATCTTACTGTGCTTTTGATATGTCGAAGGAGGCTCCGATGTAACGTCGAGCCTGTGTGGGGATGAGTTGAATCGACCGTGCTTGGAATGAACCCCAAATTTCCGAGAACGTCGAATATAAACTTTTTTGGTGCGGAAGACCCTGGTTTGATAGATGTCGACGCAAATTATGAAATTTCAGTCCTAACACAAGCAGAAACATCACAGATGAAGACGTTATCCCTGTGAAGAGTCACGGTGCTATGGGTATATCGAACGGCAGCACTATGAACTCTAACATTCTTAAACAAACTGTCAAATGGGGATTATTTTCTGTGACAGAACGATGGGAAATGGAACAGGTGCACTGTGAAGGTAATACACAATGTAAATATGGTCTGGGGACGTAAATTTATCAGCTAAAATCCGCTCCACAGAACTGCGAATTTTCCTTTTCGGAGATAGGCCTTTAGCCATGATAAACTTGCTATTACCCCGACATCCTCTGTACGGGCATCTGAAAGAACTAACTCTCCCTCACATTCAACAAGAGGTCCACTTGAGCCACCACTCCATTGACGAAGTATTCACCCGTAGGCTCTTCTTGAAGCAAGTAGACCTTGGATGATTCGAGAACCTCACACCCGACGGAATGGAAGTAACCGTTTTGTCGTAATTGATCAACGCTAACTCTGTAGGCGTCGCAGGGATTTAAAGGATCCAATCAAATCGCGATTAGTTCCCGAGTCCGAACTGTCGTGGATGAAACAAATGACTGCCAACTATAATCTCTTGAATCCTCGACGGTATAACCAGTCTGAGTATCATTCTGACTAGACCGGACGTGCGAAGCAGACTTCGAAGCAGTCTACTGGAAGTACAAGTTAAATGGAACCGGGCGACTTGATAACGGTACTCCATGAAACGGGTACGTCGGCTAGAGCTAAATCAATGGTCTGGGTAACATGCAAGCAGCACTTTTACATTTGCCTTTCTTGTAACCACTCTTGAAGGATTTTTATCAATATTTTTTTTCTCTGGAATATGTGTCAGAAGAGTTAATACTTAACTAAGAAATTTTTTAATTTTTTTTTCCTTTTTCAGGGGTGTGGGCGTATTTAAGCCTTTTTGGCAGCTCTATTTAGCTCCTAGTCAGATATGCATGTTTGTGGAATGAAAGCGAGGCCGCCAATCTGTGACGTCACAGACGCGAGAGCTCGCTAATGACGGGTGGCAATTTAGTATGGACAAATTGCTTATGGATAACATCGTGCTTTCAAACGGACCTGAACGAAAGAGAAAACTCCAAAATTGGCGTACGTCTCAGTGTTGAAATTTCACTAGGTAGGCCTGGACTAACAAATTATTCCGATCATTGTCTAAATATTTATTCATTCTGTGCATAGGGGGCCTATATATAATGTCCGGCATAGATAATAAATAACATACCAGTATGTGTTTACAAGTCGACCTTGTTCCGTGTGGGACGGTTCATCTGCTTCAGATTCGCTGTCCCCCTGTTCCACCTCATTTCGGTCGTTTGGTACGGGTTCAAACTGATACGGCAGACGTCAAGATGTCCATTTATGTCCTCTGTATATAGATCATCATCTCTGGCATATTCCTCCATGGTTTCGAATCGTTTTCGATTAATTATACAGCGATATACACGATGGAGTAATCGCAAATCCACAGCTTAATATATAGCTCAGATGGCTGCCCGCAGGAGACGGTCGCCTGTCTGACGTCAAAAGGTCACGTGACGCGTAAGCTCATTAACGGGTAAACTTGCGGAAATTGAGCTACAGGTCTTTAATTAAAAAGGCTTAAATACGCCCTTTTTATACAAGGATTTTTTTTTTTAAATTCTTAGTTAAGTACTAACTCTCCGGACACATATTCCAAAGAAAAAAAAATATTGATAAAAATCCTTTAATGATTGATGACCGTTCCACACGATCGGATGTCATGGGTAAAGCAGATAACCATGGTCAACAGGTCATGCATATCGTGATCATCGTACTTTTCCAGTTCCGTTCACGACATTGAATCCACGCCCGCATGTGAAGACCAGTGTAGCCATACCCCGGAGAAGACAATTTCATATCTCTTGAGACTGCCGCCTTTCGGTCATCCTGCCCAACGCTGGTTATCGTGGTCATAATGATAGTGCTATATTTGTACAATGGTTTTACAACATGGCGAAGAATAACGAAAAAGAGGTGTGTCAGAAGTGGGATTGGAACCCAAGTCCCACATATGTGGACCAGCACTTAAGTCTGGCGCCTTGGACCACTCGGCCATCCTGACCAACTTTGATTATGATGGACATAATGAGCTTTAACATGTCGCGGTGTGTACGCCGCGAATGCCCTTATGGCTGCACTGATTGGTTACTTCCTCAGCCCGCCAATTGAATGATCTGTGCGCGTTAGGGCGTTAGGATAGGGCGTTAAGATAAGGCGTTGAGACGGACGTCAAGACGTTGAGACGGGCGTTAAGGCGTACATATAGGGCGTTAAGGGGTAACAACGGGCGTTGACGGGAGTCCCTGCATTTCGATGAATTAGTGACAATTCCATGGAATATCTAGAGCTTCTCAGAGCTTCTGAGCAATTTCACCAGGGCGTTGAAGCGTTAAGCTTGGAGATGGCCGGTGTTGCTACAAGATGACGCACAAGACGCATTCGGTCCACGGATGGGTGAGTGAGTGAGTGAATAGAATTTAACGTCGCTTTCAACAATATTTCAGCTATATCACGACGAACCAACTAAGCACCATCCAGAAGAAATCTTTGAAGCAGCATGGAACCAGACACCCTCCATCCACCCTATAAACCCCGGAGGTCAGCGCACAAGACACAGACAGGACGCTTACATAGTGCAGTAAAGACAAGAAGGATCCATCTCTACCCCAAACACTTCCCTTCACACCCCCAACATGCCCACTTTGGGTAAGACTCCTATTGATGACGTCACCAATGACATCACAGATGGAATGGACATCCCTCAAGTCATGGTCTACATCATGAGAGCTTCACTTTGACACCTCACATCACGCATTCGAACCACGGATGGTCCGTCAAACACACCCCACGCACCCCCAAAATTGCTGCTTTCTATACTAATCGTTTCCTCTTTTTCACCATACAGTCTTAAAAATGTTACTATTTTGAACTCTTAATTGAATTTGCCGAGTACACAGCTTGTTACAGTTTGAAAAGCCGTGGTGGTTTAGTTCAGGAACCTTACTCTAACGATATTCTGTATCTTAGCCTACATTTAAAGCATAAACGTAAAAAAACACGTCACTGTGACGTCACACTTGTGAATTTGTTTTGCAGTCACAAATTTTTCAAGCGAGTGACTCTAGGGGATCCTTTGGTGAAAAAATCATGCTTTTGTCACTTACGTATATATAATTTCACTAAGCAACCTCACTAAATTGGACATTTCGCTCTCTCACAGGCCGGGCGGAGTGGTGGGGATGGCGAAGGTCTAGTGGGGGATTTACCCCGCCGCCCCCAATAATTTTGTCGCCAGTACGCCCTCCTCCAGGTAATTCCCTGCCCGTAACTATGATGACGGACGGGGTAGAGGTTTTTCTTTACATCTTTTTTGCGTCCCTTGTCTATGAAATAATTCACTGTTAGCAGTCAGGGCCCGTTATAAAAACTACGAGCATAAGCTGTATTATTGCAGAAGTATAGCTAGCTTAATTATGAATGTAGATGGCGTTACTCCTGCAATGCTTTTATTAACACTCCATTTCCTATAAGAATTATATCGGTTACGGCTACACAATGTGTCTGGTATTTTATACTATACTTGTATCTACCTAGTATAATCCGTGGCGTGTCCGACTCCGACTCCTCCGCTTTACTTACTGCACAGCGGGTCGCATAGGTGTGGCGCGGGATAGGGTGGGGCGAGAGACCTGGGGTTTTCACTACCTCAGATTTCGTGGGCCAGGCTTACACCCTACAGTAGAATGGGTAGACTGCGCATGCGCGATGAGTAGTGCGCGATGAGTAGTATAGAAAGGGCACGCGATCTCTCTATCCCTATAGGTGTGGCGCGGGATAAGATGGGGCGAGAGACCTGGTGTTTGCGCTACCCGAGATTCCATGGGCCAGGCTTGCACCCTACAGTAGAATGGGTCGACTGCGCATGCGCGATGAGTAGTGCGCGATGAGTAGTATAGAAAGGGCACGCGATCTCCCTATCCCTATAAACTAAGCCATGGGGGTGAATGAACCCATAGGGGTGAATGAGCACTCGTTCTTCTAATTCAGAATCCCAGAAAACCGCCATCGATTGCGTTTTCATGGTAAAAGGATTAGGGAACAACTAAAAATACACTTCATTGCAGAGTGATTTTAATCTCCGGAAATCGCTCTGAGTGCGTCTCCGTCGATCTAGACCCCAGGAGCTTCCGGGGCCTAGGCGGCGGTACCGCCGACGATGGGAAAGGAGATGGTGCGATGAGGCGGGATTGGCCTATACGTGGTGCGACTAAAATCGAAAAAAATAAGATGTCCTAAAAATAAGTGTTTTAATGTAACGGCAACTATATACACAAGATGTGAGAGTTCTAGTTCGATTGCCACGACTTGAGGGATGTCCATGCCACCTAGGCCCCCTAGGTGGCCCCTGGACCCTCGCCTAAAGTCCTATGATAGTGGCCGTACCACTTCGAATTTGCTTCCGACGCCCCTGTCAGGTCATGCATATCGTGATCATCGTACTTTTTCAGTTCCGTTCACGACATTGGTCACTGTTAGGGTGACGACCAGTAGACCGGTCATGGCGGTGGCTAGCGCACGGCCCCGGACTGGTCCACGTTCAGGACGCTTCTCCTACCTTGGATCAGGCTGATCTTGTCTATAATTCCGGTCAGTGCCATGACTCAACTTCAAGAATCCGGACCCGTTTCATTTCTTCATCAGATTCATCCAGGCGAAAAACGAGGCTGACGGCCTTATTCGATCGCGTAGATCCCTCACCATCCGATGGATCGAACTCCGATCCATGCAGATTTGTTCTTCCCAGAACATACAGAGGACACACAATGAAGACGATGCTTCGGTGTTGAGAATCCCGGAAAAGACGGACTGATGGTTCAGCGCCCCACCATCTTCATCTCCCACGAGACAGTCGCAGATTGGTCGGGAGGAATCAGTGTCGATCGGATTAATGACTGATTGCAGAGAATAAAGGAGATGGTACGATAAGGCGAGATTTTGGCCTTTACGTGGTGCGTTTGGAATCGAAAAAAATAAAATGTTTCAAAAATACTCATTTAATTTAACGGCAAGAGAAAATACATCTATATATACACAATATTTAAAAGTTCAAGCTCGATTGCCTTATAATTATAGTTTTTAGGATATGAAACTGAAATCCGCAGCATGTGCTATTTCGTGAAAAAAAATGTGGCTAAATCGAGTCATTTAACCACACATTTAGACACGAAGAACACTTGACCAAAAATATTTTTCCAGGAGTGGAGATATGCCACCGCATATCACCAGGTTAAATGGCGTTTTGGTCCTTCGTGTCTAGATACGTATTTGAAGGGCCCTTTACACGAAATAGCACATGCTGTGGATTTTAATTTCATGTTATAACTAGAGGTCTTCCCCCCCCCCCAACATAGTTGAGGGAGACATAACTATAATCATAAGGCAATCGAACTAGAACTCACACATCTTGTGTATATAGTTGCCGTTACATTAAAACTATTACATTAAAACACTTATTTTTATGACATCTTATTTTTTTTCGATTTTAGTCGCACAACGTATAGGCCAATCCCACCTTATCGTACCATCACCTTTCCCATCGTCGGCGGTACCGCTTTTAACCCAGCTTAGATTTATTTTCCCCAACACGCACGAGTGAGCTTCAACTGTTCTTCGATATATTAATGTCAGAAGTCGTACAGCATTATGCATCTCTACTACTTACAAGGGATATCATTCATAGGGTGTTTCTTTATTAAGAGTTGCATGGATTCCTCAATAATATCGCTGTAAAATTTGGCAACGCAATAGGACAGCATATAGGTATTGTAATGGCTACTATTTGTGCACCTTTTGACGGACCTCTTAAGAATAAGACCTTATGCGGACACTTCCAAAATCAGATCATTTCAAAGCCCGTTTCTTCTAATTCAACAGATAATCTAGCTGTGGAGAACCTCTAGAAAGCGTTGGAATCGCTTTTACCTGTGTAAAAGGTGATAATTTTAATCAACGTCACAAAACATTGCAAAAACTTGTAGAACAGGGCTGAACCACAAGCGCTTCCACTCTAATTTCTCAAATTTGGAATACATATCGCGTGCCGATAGCAAAATACGAGCGTAGCGTGAAAGAATTATGGCGGTACGTTTTGTAACTTGTCTAATTCCGCTTAACTCGGGGATAGGGGCTGTATGAAGTCCTATATATCAAGATCCTCATGATGTTCCTACGAACAATCACAACCAAAGCGTTACTGACCTAATGTATTTTATACTATATTTATACATTTTGAATTTGTTTCTAATGTTATATGAATTAATTCTTTGGATTTAGCACGCGGAAATTATTCAATGGACGACGGCCGAATATTGAATGACTGGCTAGACGCTTGTATGTTCAACAATATTGCAGTCCTACCACCGTTCTTTTCACCCCCGGGACCCCACGGGTGGAGTCCGAATACACGACTTGGGAAGTCTCGTTTATGGAAAGGCAGTAGGATTTCGTTAATGGGTATAATGAAATACTTGAAAAAAATGGCATATCCAAAAAATGAGATTTTGTATATATTTTTTTTTTGGAATAGAATTTATTTTCCTAATGAATCTAAGAAAAAACGTCACATGGATCAGTCAAAAAAATGTGCATTTCACATGCGATTTGGAAAAAAATATGTTGAGCATTCACTTTCTTCGCGGATATTTTTACCTCCTGCGTTCCGAATTTAAAATAGGCACACAAAAATGAGCCCTTCATCAGGTCGATTTCTGCCAATATTGAAGTGTGCTAAAATTGCGTTTCATATGATTAGAAAAAGCTCGAATCCAAAGAGGAGGTCGACTGAAATCAGCGTGAATGTTTTTTCCCCATAGATAGCTGAAATGTTAGCGACAGTTTTTGAGGGATATACAGTTCATTATTAGGTCTTCCCTAGGGGGGAGACATCTAGTGTTTGTGCTGTCGGTCTGTCTGGATGTCTGTCCGTCCCCTTGCCTTGTCTGCAAGATGACTTGAGAACTACTGGATGGAATTTCACCAAACTTGGATGGAAGCTTCATTGGGATAGCGCCCTCATTTGATTAGGTTTTGGTGTGTGCGTGCATTCATCCGTGTCCGGTGTCAGTCCGGCCATCCATGTACTTGTACATGTATATGCAGGCCTTGTCTGCAAGATATCTTGAGAACTACTGGACGGAATTTCACCAAACTGGTATGGAAGCTTCAGTGGGATAGCCCCCTCATTTGATTAGGTTTTGGTGTGTGTGCGTGCATTCATCCGTGTCCGGTGTCCGTCCGTCCGTCCATCTACTTGTACATGTATATACAGGCCTTGTCTGCAAGTTATCTTGAGAACTACTGGACGGAATTGCACCAAACTTGGATGGAAGCTTCATTGGGATAGCCCCCTCATTTTATTAGGTTTTGGTGTGTGTGCATGCGTTCATCCGTGTCCGGTGTCCGTCCGTCCATCTACTTGTACATGTATATACAGGCCTGGTCTCCTGCAAGATATCTGGAGAACTACCTGAAGTTCACCAAACTTGGATGAAAGCTTTATTGGGATAGCCCTCTCATATGATTAGGTTTTGGTTTGTGTGTGCGTTCGTCCATGTTCGGTGTTCGTCCGTCTGTCCATGTACTTGTATATGTATATACAGACCTTATCTGCAAGATATCTGGAGAACTACATGTACTTGACGGAATTTCACCAAACTTGGATGGAAGCTTCATTGGGATAGCCCCTCGTCTGGTTAGGTTTTGGTGGGTGTGTGCGAGCGTTCGTTCATGTCCATCCGTCCGTCCATCTACTTGTACATGTATATACAAGCCTTGTCTGCAAGATATCTGGAGAACTACCCCACGGAATTTCGCCAAACTTGGGTGGAAGCTTCATTGCAATGGGCTCATCTGATTAGGTTTCGGTGTGCATGCATGCGTTCGTCTGGGTATGTTGTCTGTCTGCCTGTCCATCTACTTATACATGTATAGACAGGCCTTGTCTGTAAGATATCTGAAGAACTACTGGACGGAATTTCCCCCAACTTGGATGGAAGCTTCACCGTGATGGCCTCTGGTGAACTTCACCAGACTTGGATGGAATCTTTATTGGAATGGCCTCCGCATCTTATTATGTTTTGGTGTGCGCGCGTGTTTGGTGTTCATCCGGCTGTCTACTTGTACATGTATAGACAAGCCTGGTCTGTAAAATATCTGAAGAACTACTGGATGGAATTTTCCCGAACTAATCGTGATGGCCTCTTCATCGGATTAGGTTTTGGTTTGTTTGCGTGCATCCATCTGTTTCTGATGTCCAGCTTTGTTACATGTATGTACAGGACTACTCTTGTCTACAAGATATGTGGAGAACTACTGGATGAAATTTCACAAAACTTGGATGGAAGCTTCATTGAAATGGCCTTATGATCTAATTAGGTTTTGGTGTGAGCTAGTGCTTGCGTGGGTCCATGCAAAATGTGGTTATCTGTCTGTTCAATTTTTGTTCACTCCATATCTTGGAAACTACTGAAGGCAGATGCATGAAACTTCTATACGGTACAGCATGTATACTATAGGTGTGGCTCTTGTATGTTTTGCATCTTTCCTATAATATGATCAGTTTTGAAATAGTTGATGCTTCACAATTACATGTATTTCACATTGGTTGGACGCTGTAGATGTCGGCAATCCACTCATTGCTATATAAATCCCGACTCCTCACTGGGTTAATGCAACAATGAAAATAGCCTCTTTGTAATTAATATTTTTAGATGCGCAGCTTTGTTTAGGATACTTATTGCTTCATTCATTTTATAGCACTTTCCCTTAAATTATGTGCCCACTCAAGGCAAGGTGAGAGGTTGGGGGAGACGTATGTTTTTGCTTAAAAAAACAACCAGAATAGGCTCATGCCGGAGCGGCAACTCAAGGGTCAAAGCGGAATCTCCAGTTCATTCTCAATTGATATAAATGCTCATTAGTCGATAAATGTCGGTTTCGTGCGATATATGGAGAGACTTCCGGTAACGGAATCCCTTATATGCATACAATGACACGTCCTGTATTACAAAACGAAGCAGGACTCGAGAGACAATACGACCATAGCTTTCAAGCAAAAATGTGCTTTTAACAATCAATCTTCGTAACTAAGCGCATATGACGGTTTAAGGCCCTAAAAACGATCGATTTCGAAGAAAGTGGGGGGAATGTCTGAATTTCTACACTTCAGCCTAACCCCCCCCCCCATCCCAAATCTCTAAAATCTCTTTGTTTTGAAGCCATGCGAGGCAGTTCGACCTCCGCTACTGATACTCTCTTTACATAAACAGCTCATAGTATTGCCGCGTTGTTGCAACCAGTTTTGTCAAAATGCCTCCCGAATCCAACGTGGCATATTCATGGAAGGTAAAACATCTAACCGCGTAGGAGCAGGGTCGTCCAGATGTTAATATAGTTTTATGATTCCTGGGGATATATTTGTCAGACAGCTTAACTTTTTATCTGACTATACCCCTATTGACGTTTGATGTCTTGCAAATCAATGTCGATCAGCAAAGCGGATCCAAGGTACGGTCTGATGGAATGGCTCCCGTGGAATAGAGCTGGACGTTTCAGATCATGCGGTCTTTCATTACGGTACAAAGTTACCATGTAGGACATGCATATCCCTGCAGGTGGAGAGAGGCCAATCTCTGTAACAAACTTTAAGTCGGACCCTGAAGAAAACTTCGTATCCAACTATTTATTTTGAATATTTCAATATAAAATGTAACAAAACGAACAAAATATACGAGCAAATAAAGGCTGTAATTTAAAGAGCTAGGCGAATCACTTTTTACGTCTGATCAATTCATAACCGTCAAATATAGTTATAGTTTATTTATTCTGTTGAACTTCCGACAGATGGTTGAATATTTGCTGTATTATACTGGATCGATTCGTCACCCGCGGTTGACCGTTGGAGTCCGTCTGAAACAGAGCCGTTAATCCTTCCAAGCCCTTTGTTTTTACCGTATAAGATAAATGTTCCAGTCGTAAACCTGAAGCTGCGATCTTCTCCGCCATGTGTTTCGACACAATTTCCTTGGCAACCAATTCCTCTAGCGATACGAGATTTTTCCTTTTCTGCAACGACCCCCGAAATATTTCCTCGGCGTACTGCACTGTGAAACTATGTTTCAGCAAGAGGTTGTAGTTGACGTCTTTATGTCCTAACAGTTTCAACAGAGTTGTCGTGTCTTCTCTGGCATCGTGCGCTTTGTACTGGATACTCAGCAGATCGTTGACCAAGGCTTCCTGTTGGTAGGACTTCCTGTCTGGAAAGGCTTCCTTCATGACCGGCAGGGTGTCCATGAATCCGTGTACAGCCTTCCTTAATCCAAACGCTACGAGATTGTACTGGATACAGCCTTTCAGCAACATGCGACTATCAAAGCTAGCGTTATGCGCCACCAGCACAGATTTTGGAAACCGTTTCAACCACTGAAGGAACTTGTTCAGGGCGGCCAGTAGACTGACAGTCTGCATTTTTCTTCGGTTGTGAAACATACAGCCCCGCCTAAGTCGTATGCCCGTCACCTTGGACGCCCCCGGAGCCATCTTCCGGTTCGGCCAAACATACTGGTTGAACTCCTGCTTTGTCCCGTCGATAATTCCGCAAGCAGAAATTTGTATTATCTCGTCATCAACACCTGAAAGCAAAACAAATATCCATTTTAGTCCCGCTTCGAAAAATCGATTTTACAACGGACAAACCGACCCAGTCGGAGACGGTAATCGTCAGTTCTTCTATTTGGTTTATCATGATACTTTAGAAAAGCAATTTTAACAGGTTTGGGAGATCCCGCTCTCTAAAATGGAGGTAGGAAAGGTCGTGTTTGCTCAATAACGTTTGGTTCCTTAACTGATGCTTCAAATCTTCAGGCGCATTAACGTATTCATTGTTCAATGTCCTAAAATTAATTTGCCATTTGAAGAACCAGTTTCAATAGCGTGGCAGATATTTGGCCTATTATTATGCAAATTAGATGACAATTTATTTTTGTACTAACACTTGATGGGGATATGTATGAGCGCCTCAAGAGGATTTTGCTAAATTCATTATGTAAACTGATTTGAGCAAAAACGAACTTTTTTGCCTCCATTTCAGAGAGCGGGATCGCCATAAACTGTTCAAGGGAAAATGGTAGATCGTGTTCGTCTCCGATCGTTCGACAGAATACAGTTAATATTAAGATAAAAAGTGATCAACCGTTTTCAAAGCTTTTGAAAAGCAGCATTTTATTCTCAACCAGGAAGCACTTCTCTCGAACGGTTCATGGTAGAGACAGAGGTAATACCTCAAGAGTTCATGATATCCGTTTTCGTAACTTAGTCCGTGGCTAGGGGCCGTATGAACTCCTGTAAATCAAGATGCTCATGGTGTTCATATGAACATGCACAATCAAAGCTTGACTGAATACATACCCTACCGTATTGTTTTGTCTCGCACCAAATTTTCTCCATAACCCATTGATCTTCACGGGCTTCAAACGTGTTGAAGAACAACGACAGGGTATTCAAGGTGACAGTCATTAGTTCGGCATCTAACACGGCCCGTCCCTCCTTACTAGCTGTAATAGTTAATCTTCTTAACAATAGGCTCGATTTTCTGAACGCCGCAACCGTTTGCCCATACAGGTATACTTATAGGGCCTATTGTTATTTCATGGTCGGTTGGTTGTTTTAATTTTAACGGCGCACCTAACCTTATTGGCCACACGGCGACGATGACCCAAACAAACATACCCTAACAAAACCCCAATCCTAACAAAAACCTAACCAAAACTACAAAACAATTTGAATTTCGAATTTTGAAAATTAGGCTCTACAGACTGGGCTGTCGGAGGATCCATTGTGATCAATCTGTGTGGTACCTTAATCTACCTCCTGTGCCAGACATTTCATGAAAAGAGCTGGAGGAACTACTGGTTTCGCCGAACTTCGACATTAAGGACTTCGTGTTCATAAAAGTAACGAGAGATCCTGAAGGATCTTGGCGCCCACCATTGTCCGATAATTGTAAGCTAATAACAAGAGGATCTTTTTGTCCATTGTTACTAAGAACGAACAATTGATTTGTGTAATTCTGTTTACAGAATTTCGAATCTGAGCAAAAAAAAAAAAAATCGAAAATTAAAAAGGACACTGGAAAACACCAAGATATAATCTTTCTTGTAAGCTAAAGTTTCAGGAGTTTCAAGATTTATAGAAACTGTTCTTATTTCGGTTGTTATAGTACAAGAGAAATGAGCAAAGTTAGTCTGAAAGTGAATGTATATGTACGGGGGATACTTCGTCTTCGTTTTGTAGTATTTTGGGGGGTTTTCACGTGTCATCATTGGGTATTGGAAGCGAAGACAAATCTCTTTGACACTTTGGCATGAGCTATGAAACATACTTAAGATTTTATAATTAGGAACGAATGCTTATTCTGTTCTGTTTACTGGGCTAGTTTGAGATATCTCTTTTATGATACCATGCTCGAAAATAGTAAGATGGTACAATACTTAATACTGAAGGGATCCGGTCCGCGCAGTATACCATGCTCGAAAACAGTAAGATGGTACAATACTTAATACTGAAGGGGTCCGCGCAGTAATGTTGAAACTTTGAAAGTGTCTGAATCCTGATTATCTCCCTTGGATCGAAACATGCAGTAGTCTACAGTTGTCGAGTTGTGACCTTGTGTCACAAGGGTGACGTCCTTTCATGTAGCCGATCCGCCGGCAGACGCAAGGGTGGGGCAGTTCACTTGCAACTGCATGGACTAAAGAAAACTGATTTAAAATTTGGATTAATACATTTTAATTCCGAATTATTTGAACTCCTTGATATGGAAGGTGAAGGTATGGATATTCTCTATAGTCGATATATAGAATATGCCCCACCGTTTGATCCGTCGACTCTTGTGATGCAACGTCACAACTCGGGAATACCGTATTAATTTGAAGCGTAACTTGGATTTTCGAATCGGATCAAAAGGTATCTTGCACAACTAGGCCCCATGTGGGACCTGTGTACCAAATTTCGGAAAGATCCATGAAATATTTCCTGAGAATTCATGATAACTACGTTTCAAGAGGAAATTCGAGATGGCCACCTGGCGGCCATATTGGATTTTCGAATCGGACCAAAAAAGGTATCTTGCACAATTGAGCAACAAGGGGAATCTGTGTACCAAATTTCATTTAGGTCCATGAAGTACTTCCTGAGAAATCACGATAACAAAGTTGCATGGGAATATCCAATATGGCCGCCTATTGGCCATATTGGATTTTCGAATCGGACCAGAAAATGTATCTTGCACAACTACTGTAGACGACAAGGGGAGCCTGTGTACCGAATTTGACAAAGATCCATGCAGTAGTTCCTGAGAAATCGCATTTACAAAGTTTCATGGGGAAATCCAAGATGGCCGCCTGGTGGCCATATATTGGGTTTTCGATTCGAACCAAAAAAGGTATCTTGTACAACCAGACTCTAAGGGGAACCTGTGTACCAAATTTGAGAAAGATCTATGAGGTACTTCCTGAGAAGTGACGATAACAAAGTTTCATGGAGAAATCCAAAATGGCTGCTTGGTGGCCATATTGGATTTTCGAATCGGACCAGCAAAGGTACCTTGCACAACTAGACCCCAAGGGGAACCTGTGTACCAAATTTGAGGAAGATCATGAAGTAGCTCCTGAGAAATCGCGATAACAAGGTTTCACGGGGAAATCCAGGATGGCGGTGTACCGAATTTGAGAAAGATCCATGCAGTACTTCCTGAGAAATGACGATAACAAAGTTTCATGGAGAAATCCAAAATGGCTGATTGGTGGCCATATTGGATTTTCGAATCGGACCAGCAAAGGTACCTTGCACAACTAGACCCGAAGGGGGAACCTGTGTACCAAATTTGAGAAAGATCTATGGAGTGCTTCCTGAGAAATCGCGATAACAAGGTTTCATGGGGAAATCCAAGCTGGCTGCCTGGTGACCATATTGGATTTTTGAATCGGACCAGAAAAAGGTATCTTGCACAACTAGACCCCAAGGGGAACCTGTGTACCAAATTTGAGAAAGATCCATGTAATAGTTCCTGAGAAATCGTGATAACAAGGTATCATGAGGAAACCCAAGATGGCTGCCTGGTGGCCATATTGGATTTTCGAATCGAACCAGAAAAGGTATCTTGCACAACTAGACCCCAAGGGGAACCTGTGTACCAAATTTGAGAAAGATCCATGCAATAGTTCCTGAGAAATCGCTATAACAAAAATTGTTTACCGACAGACGGACGGATTGACTGACTGACGGACGGACGACCACGGACGAAAAGTGATTTGAACAGCCCACCATCTGGTGATGGTGGGCTAATAAAATTCACGTATTTCAGAAAAGCGCACATTCTACACGTATAACAGTTCATCATGGCTTCCTCCACAAACCAAACTGACTGTCACCATATGAGTGAAACAAACTGGAGCGACATTAAGCCAAATTCCCTCCCTCCCTCATCATGGAACAACTAAATTGGTATATTTTTTATAAATGTGAAAATCCTGTATCACATTTTTTATTCTGACAGCTGTTATTAAACAAAATAATATTTTCTGGACAAGATGCTGTTTTTCTAATTATATCAATTTCTGCCACGCATTCCATGGACAAAGTTTGAACTATTTAATGAATAGTCAGCACGGCAGATATCGTTTTGTCTATAGGTGGCATATAAATACAAACCCCAATTATTTTCTTGCATAGTTAAGAGAAGTAATCAACCACGAGCGGCGTTTCTTGGTGCTTCTTTTGAATGTTTAGGTTTATCCCGGAAAATATATTTGCCGAACTGTCCTTTGTGGCCCGTGGGTATTTATACCAGCGAAAAGAATGCATGGAAATAGTCTAAAAGTACACATACCTAGTCCAGTAGTCTCCAAGTCGAAGCAAATTAGTGGATGTTCTCCTGTAATGGGTTCCTTGCGAAGTGGAACAACAGGTGGTGGAACGACAGGTGGTGGAACGATCGATGGTGCATCAATGGCTGGTGAAATATCAGGTCGTGAGATGGACGGCACTTTACTTATTCGCAATTTTGCTAGATAACGTTCCATATCACTGTTGTGATGTTTGACCGTTCGTAATCTGCAAATCAAGCGGAATATTAACTGGATAAATGACCATACTTAGACGAGGCTAACATACCAGTGAATATATATATATTTTTTTTTCTGGCAGAAAATAAATATTTTCTAAATTTGAAGGCAAGTTTTAATAATCTTAATTGTAAAAAAACACTATCAAAATACATACACGTACGACTTTCTGGCCTAATCCCATTTCCTGGAAATTTCATATTAAGTCCACCCCCCCCCCCCCCCCCCCCCAAAATAAATAAATAAACCAAAAGTACAGACTCTGAGCATCAAATTGTGACTGTAGGTAGCACCGTAAAGTATAGCTATAGAACCTTTGCTGTGTAGGTGGGCGTGGCTGTTCTTCCTACACAGCTGTAGTTCCTTCCCTTTACATTTCATACCACGAAGTTTTGACCTCCGAAACGCCTGCGTTTCGGAAGATTTAACGGCTGCACATACAAGAACACAGTAGCTGGTGATAATAAAATGTACCTCGTTATTCTCCTTGTAGTCTTTTGTCACTTCCCTCCAAGTTAGAACTCTCGGTATTCCCTCATTCTTAAGTTATCATCAATTGTTCAAGATTCTCGGGGATTTGAATATTCAGCTGACCGCCATTCAACCGTCAGTGATGTAAATTTCCCTTGCACGGACAGACATGCACATACCGTACAGACATGTATCCACATGGGATTTCTCGACTCTCTATACTACAATCCCTCATCAGGACCTTATTGACCGTCTAAGTTCATTAATAGTATCTGTGTTCAAGAAAACTGATCGTAGATATATTAATGTCGGAAGCCATAAAGCATTCTTTGGCTCTACTACATACAAGAGATATCATTCATGGGATGTTTCTTTGTTTATAGAGTTGCTTGAATTTCTCATTAAAAATATCTATGTGAAATTTGGCAACACAATATATCAGCAGCATATAGGTATTCCAATGGGTACTAATTGTGCACCCCTGTTGGCTGACCTGTATCTGTTCTCTTATGAATATGACTATATGCAGGCACTTTCAAAAACCGATCCATTCAAAGCCTGTTCCTTCTCATTCACCAAACGCTACATAGACGATCTTCTCGCTGTGGATAATCGCTATATAAATGACGCAGTGAAGGATATATATCCACCTTCACTGGATTTGAAGGAAACTACAGATAGCCCTACAGGCACATCTTATTTAGATCTCTATCTCCATAAAAATGAAGCGGGCATTCTCTCGTCGACTTTATGACAAAAGAGATGATTACAATTTCGACATCGTAAACTATCCCTTTCTGGATAGTATTCCAGTGGGCCCTGCATATGGCGTATACATATCTCGCCTAGTGGCATTTGCTAGATCCTGTGTTGATTGTGACGATTTCGATCAGCGTCACAAAACATTGTTGCAGAAACTTATAAAACAGGGCTATTCCTCCAAGCGCCTCCACTCGGAGTTTCTCGGATTTGGCGATACATATCGCATGCTGATAGCAAGATACGAACGTAGCGTGCGGGATCTATGGCGTTGCGTTTCGTAACTTGTGTCTAGTTCCGCTTGGCCCGGGGCTGGGGGCCGTGTGGGCCCATGTGCTTCAGGATCCTCATGGTGCTCATATGAGCAGACGCAATCAGGGCGTGACTGAGATACACCATTCTCTAGATAACGACTTTAGAACGATTATTATGGATTGAGAATGCTGATCGGCGATGCGGATTTTATATTTTTGGAACATCATGATGTCTTGTCGGCATCATTGAAAACTGTTGACCGCTTCTCTCTTGCAGGAAACTAGCCTATGTTTATGTATACTATGATTGTCTTTTTTGAATTTGGCGCTAATACTGTTGTATGGATATGGAATGGGTCTTTGGATTGTGGACGCGGATGTTCTTTGATGGACGACGGCTGAGTTGTGAGTGACGGACTAGACGCTTGTATTTTTGCTATCAGCATGCGATATGTATCGCCAAATTTGAGAAACTTTGAGTGGAGGCGCCCTGTTTTATACGTTTCTGCAATACTGTTTTGTGACATTGATTGACATTGGTCGATTAAAATCGTCAAATTTAACACAGAATCTAGCAAATGTCACCAGGTGATATATGTATACGCCATATGCCGGTCCCACTGGAATATTGCTGCCCAGAAAGGGACAAACAATGCCAAACGTTTAATAATGTTTTTATTGAAGTTCGAAAAACATTATGCTGTACTACGAATTATAATCGTTTACTGAGGAGACAGAACAATCTGTCAACTGGTTTAATATTTTTCGAAAGACGTCATGTTGTCTTTCATTTTCGTCAGGTCGTGAAGACTACAATGGGGCAATAATTCGGATCTACTGGTGTTCCAAATGTTCATAAATACTTGTTTCCTTCAATTACACAATTTCCACTGGCTCTCGTTCTACTGTCCGGGAAATAATGAAGGTAGGTAGAAGTAGAAAAACTAATAGTTATATTTTTCAGATGTGAAGGCAATTTTCTGGAATTTAGATAAGATATGTTGACATAACAACACTATAATCAATCATTATTACTTCACATAACATCACAATTGTTTGTTCGGTGCGACCCATGAATTATAGTCGTGCAAATGAAGGTAATTACTTTACAAGAAACTACATTAAGCTTTCTTCCTGACTGAGCGATATGTCATACTGGTCATTATGTCATCAATGGGTTAATATCCACCGGACATAGCTCTCATAATTGTTCCCCTTAGCATGCATTCATGGATGATGCGGACTATGCCATCTTAATTGGGTAATATCCCATGAAATCGGGCGTGCCTATAGATCATCTCACTTTGTGCTTCGGGGATTTATTTCAGACAAGAGCTCGACAAACTTACGATTCTTTTGACGTGCTCTCTATCTCTACATATTGGGTTCGGTATATTAGGCTAATATCATAACGAGTTCTTCGGGACACGGTGATTACGTGACATTTTAATGCGACGTTTCCTATTTCTGCGTTTTAAACATCTTATCAGAAACGTCATGAATCTCTTCGAATTTCTGAAAGTTTTGTCCGGTCTTCCATTGTGGTGCAGATGAAATACACGGGTATATAATCGTATCTCAATTGCATTAGTAATCAAATTTAAATGCCCAAACCTAAGGCACTCGCAAACCAATGTTATATTGATAACATATTCTAAGAAAACACTACTGATATGTAATATGTATGGGGAATATATGCCTGTATAGAGTATGTTATATATTACTTATGGTATAGGCATATACACCCCATACATACTACATAACTATTTATTATTTTCATATATCGATGTAGACCCGTTAGGGTCTGATGACCCTAGGGTCATCCAGATATATATAGGAGAGCTGTAACTCTTGTAACAGAAAGTGCCCGGTTTACTCTTGCACAAAACAAAGTTCTTGCACTGAAAGAAATAGTTCTGAAGCTTTTTCTTCTTGATAACTTTTTTTTTGTCTTTTGAATTATTTTTGTTGTTCTTTTATGTAAGCTGAATATAGTAGATGTGTCTTGATGTTTTTTCAAGTGCTCAGTTGTTGTTTTTGAGGGTTTGCTGTTTCTAGGTAAAAGTATGTCGTCTGCTAGAACACAGACTGTCGTCTGCTAAACCAGAGACTTTAAAGAGGTAGTAGCATCATTTTGAAAATATACAGCAAATAACATATTTCGATAAAAGCTATTTAGTAATTGAGATCAACTATGGTGAACGTTTTTCTGTGACCTCATTTTTTAATATCGCGGGCATTGAAATCACACTTCTGACATTCTCTGAGAAACGTGACAGCACCTGCATTTGACTCCAGTGCCTGAGATGACGTCACAAAACGCGCATTGGCATTCCGGGCGTGATGCTTTGCAACGTCATACTCGATCTTAGAACTTTTATTACACTATGACGGCTTCTAACGTGACGTCATGGGCACCTGGTCACGTTATCCGACGTCATCTCAGTCATTTCTCATTTTAATGTTGTTCACTTGAGCGAATTGAAGAATATGACTATATTGGTTTCTACAAGAAATACAAGGCTTCACGACTTCAAAATCTTTTGGCAAATGTTGCAAGTGATCATGCTGTTCAGTTTACCCGAACAATTAAAATCACGCTATTACCTCTTTAAGAGGAAAATGCTGGTTGATTTTTGGTCTATGTATGTCACAATTTTTTTTGACATGAAATGGCTTGTTTGGTCAATATTAATGTATATATTGTTGTATTCTGCATTTCCAATTTCATGTTCCTCTTCACTTTCCTCATTTCTTTGTTTTCACTGTGTTTGAAAGGAAATTTTGGCAAATGAATTTGAGTGTTCTCCGTCCTTGAGACCCTCTTCAGTAATGTAACACAGCCACTGAAGCCAGTGGTTTCCATGTACAGCTTTCTAGGCCAGTTGACCCAGTTTTGTGGGCCAGACCTGAATACATGTACAAGTAGGCTTACTCAGAGTAATATTGGCCATAAATTCTTTTGTCATTAATCCATGATATGGTAAAGAGTTAATTACCGACAGCTTGATCAAGTGTCATATCCAAATCCTCTAACCAGCCCTCTTCCATAAAGAATTATCTAGAGCATTTCCACAAAGTGGATGCTCTTATGTTTTCATGAGAAACGGCTCCGCCGGATCCGCCGCCGCCACCGCGACTTTAAACTTGAATATCTCTGAAACCGTTAAATATTTTTGGGTCAGACTTTGTGTGCTATCTCCTTAGGCCTGGGAAATTTGTCTGGTTGTGTTTCGATACTCACTGCTCACCACTAGGTGGCATTTTAGTCAGAGTATAGGTAAACCTGTCTCTGATGATTTCGTCTAAACGGCTTGTCTGATTTCTTTGAAATTTTATTACAATGGTCTTGAAAGATAGTCAATGTGCTGAAAAGATTATGGTGTAGCTGGCATAACCATAAATGCAAGTTTTTTGCGTCTCAAAAAAAAGAGAAGTTTTTTGTGAAATGAAAATTTACCAATTCGCTTGGAGAAATATTTAAAAACTGTTCTATTCTAGGTTGCCAAGCATAAATATAGGATTGCCGACACGATAATTCCATTTCGGTGTGAACCAATTTGCCATTTAAATGAAAAATCTCATTTATCTGACTTAACATCAAAACTTCCATAACCATTATCACGATTAGTTTTTTCCACTGAACTCTTATGTGCCATCTCCCTAGGGATTTAGATTTCACCTGCTTGTTTTTCGTGGCATTTGGTCGTCACTAGGTGGCGCTATAGACATGAATGCAGGTAAACAGGTGTAACATCATATCTCCTGAACGTGTTCGATTTCCATGAAAGTTGGGTATAATGATCTTGCAAGATAGGCAAAGGATTGACAAGATTTTGGTGGTGTTGGCGAATCATGGAGATGCATTTTTGCATCTCGAAATAATATTTTGTTTTCACAAAAATGGAAATTTGCTTCTTAATCAGGGAAAAGTAATTCTATTTTTCTGAACATGAATGTAACATTCCCGGTGTTATAATTCACATCCCTTGTAAGCCATATGGCCATTTTTTTAAATATATGAAATTCTGAGGACTTGAGTCCAATATCTACATTCCCCAGGCCACATCTGAGGATTTTGCGTCACCTTGTAGTTTCGTGATATTGTTCATTGGGTGGCACTATAGACAGTAAACTTATATAGCACAATTTTTGGGCATTTCATCTGTTCATTAAGTTTATTATTGTCAGACAGACAAAAGATTTCAAAGGAATGAAAGTTTTTTTTTGATTGAAATTGAAGGGCCACCACTCATACGGATTTTGCAGCCCATCAACATAATGCTTGATTTGTATCTCATTATACATTCGTGTTTACAATTACTAATTTTATTAACATTATGGTTTAAAAATGGATTGAAAGGACATTGGTGCTGTTAGCGCTGGCATATACATGTGGCATAGGGTATAGTCAGTTAATATATCTAAATCTAGGCTACATCAACCCCTGCTTACTAGACCCTTCCACATCCTCACACATGTAAGATCGTAGATGAAATGCAAGAGCACACTGTGGGGGATCATGGATGAGAGAGGGAGAGACATTTATGGTATTAACAGTGATAATGGGTGTGATTAATTATGTATGTTTCATAGGATTAGTCCTCATCTCTGGCCGTACCTTGGCAGAATATGGGTTTGTCATAGATATAAGATCGGTCATAATTTTTAGGAGTGGCGAGTCACATTCATGACCTCATATTTTCTCAGAATCGAGCAAAATAAAAGCCAGGTCAGCAGTCCTATATTTCATCCCCTTTGAACAAAGATGTAAGCAAAACTGGAGAGACGCCCACGTTTCATTCCCTCGAAGACAACCAAGAGACCATTCTACAGCATATCTCCCTTATAAGCTTGACTTTTCTATGAACAAGTCGAAGCATGCATCCGTCCGTTGCTGTTATTTTCAACGAACCGTTTGAGCACTATTTGTTATGTACCAGTACGGAGTACACAGACCTGGATGGAAGATCAGGATTGCTATTCAAATTTCAGCATCAGCTCAATCTCCAATGATGCATAACTCGATTATGAATCGTGCGAACATGAAACTTGCCAATCTTTTTGCGAACAATGTCAAATGTTATTAGAAGGGAGGCTGGGTAGCCAATGTATTGCAGCGAGTCTAACTGTAACGTGCAGAATTCTAGTCCATTTGCTTCTGGTATTATTTTGATAAAAATACAATACTTGACTATTTAGGTTTTGCCCAAAAACCGTGGTGAAGTTCAGATGTATGCTGATGATCACAGGCATGACAAATACCAGTCGTTTCTATGATTCCCAGACATCGATATATAAAAAAGCCTATAGGCTCTAGTTATTTTTCTAGAATATGATCAGTATGAATAAACCACCATCTTGTGACATAAAGCCCAAACGTATAATCTGAGTGCTACTTATAACGTTCAGAGAGTTAGATGTGAAGGCGTGTTATTGGTTAATTATTATTTTGTATGGACGAGGGATGGCGACTGAATGTTGTATCTGACGTTTGTATCTTGTATCTTCATATACATGCCGATTTCTGAAGGTGTATGATTATACCATGCTATAGATACATGTAATATTTTCATTTCCTTCATCTCCGGTTAGCAAAATTGATTTCTTATCATTGCAGGATACATGAACAACATCATTATCCTGATTCGATGTCCGGAAAGCATCTCACACTACCAACTGACGCATACAGTGGAAATCGAACGGCGTCATTACACGGTTCATAAACCCCAACAAGCTTGTATACTGTATCTTTCGCGGTCCTGATATTGAATCTTGATTCTGCAGCAAAAGCTTGACCGTGATGAACAATCAGATCCTCCCGCAATAAACTTCCTAGCACGAAATTCGATAGAGTAATTTAGTATTCTCGGATACAGAATGATTACCTGGTTAACGATGGTGATCGGGGATCGGCGAATAAAGATCGGAGACCGGTGTCCTGTTGCATCTGCTGAGTACCATAAAGTCAGAAACTATACTCCCACGGCTATATTATACCGAAAGAATACCAGTCATTTGTGTGATTATTCACCATAAAAGAAATTGAATTCGTGGATTCTCAAGAGCGACGTCACCGCTATCAGTCTAGGGCTATCGGGAATGAAAAGTTTATTTGAGAGTGAACGAGAAAGAGTTGCTTATGACAGACATAATTTCGCCATGATATCGTCGTCAGCCTGATGCTATACGATCGAATTTCTATATCATGCGATATATTTGGCACTGTGCCATGTAATTTGTACGAAGCATCAAGCGTAAGATCAGACGTCCGATAGTCAGTCGTCATCCATGAAGTATTTCCGCATTAATTATCATACTCTGTCTACATGACACTTTAACACCAAAATCTAAGCAGGCAAAACAAGAAAATATACATATCAACAAAAGCTGGTTTCCTGGAAGAGGTCAACCGCGGTCAAGAATTTCTCAATGATGCCAACAATACATCATGATGTTCCAGATAGGAATAATCCATATCACTGACCTATAGCAATCTATTTTGGTATTTATTCGTTTATTTTTTATATTTATGATATCAAAAATAAACAAATGAATATCAAAACGGCCCACATATATGGCCGCATATATGGCAAGCCGTATATCAAAAATATTTTTTTCCATATAGAAAAAAGATTTTTTATAGTGAAAAAAGGGTTTTTGATGTCAAAAAGAAAGGAATAAATACCAAAACGGCGCATATTTATTATTGATATCCCAAAAAGCGTTTTTGATTAAAAAAAAACGGATAAAAGCCAAAGCGGCTTGCCATACTGACCAGTATACTATTATCCACTTAATTATCCAAGTCATTCACTGGAACCATATGGATCTAAGGTAGATGTTCGTAATACTCATATGAGCGATTACACTCAAAATGGTAATGAGATACGTTCGCACTAGATATGTCTGATAAAAGTAATAAAATGCCAGTAAGAATATTTATAAAGACAGATAAACTCGATTACGTTTCCTAAACTTTGTGTCCCTGTTGGGCATTAAAACTTACTATGACAGCCAGCAGGTTCTATAGTGAAACATTTGCAGTTGAGATTAAATATGCGCAATTATCATATTTAAAGTGACCTGAAATGAACAACGTGCATGCAAGTGTCTGATCAGTTTATCCATCTGGCCTTTGATTTTAACTATGCCAAGAATCAAAGGATTGTCAAAGGAAAATCAAAGGATAGCAAGTATCAAAGAAAGCCAAAGAGAAGCAAAGAATTCTCGAAGAACCATGGGAATCAAAGGAGTTCGCGAGAACATCGTGTAATAATATATGATGCTCATATGAACAATCACAATCAATTGAAATCCATGTACTTTTCTCAAGAAAACGACTTCATAATTCATCTGGAAGAAATTATACAGATTGGTGATGCGAATTTAGCAATACGATTATCATGATGTCTTGTCGGTATCATTCAAAACTGTTGACTGCTTTTCTTTTGCAAGAAACTACATGAGGCTTTAAATATTAAATTAAGTAATTAAATAATATTATATTTATTTGTTTTATGCCTGCTTGGGGTTGCTACTAATATTGATATGGATTAGGTATTTCGTTTATAGACGGAAGAATTATTCATGGACGACGACTGGCTAGTGAACGTCGGATTTGACGCATTTGGAAAATCCCAAGAATAAAGACGAGGTTAAGAGAATGTGTTACCTTGCCTGGGTGAGATGAGGTTTCCTTAGCCTTGACCTTAATAGAGTCATAGCATTCGAGGCGAGGTACAAACTGAAAGTGATGTCAGTGAATTAGAATGATTCACTCACATGAGTGCACCTTTGAATAGGTTTTCACAGTGCGGATTAAATCTCATGCCTATCAAGAGTTTCACAACAGATTCATTCTGAATAAAATTCAAATCTAACAATTATTTGCGGGGTGAAACGTCAGTGGAAGACTGCCACAGCTATCTTTTGTAGAAGTATTATTAAGTTTGGAAGCAAACAAAAAAGATAATTATTCATCCTTTTAATTGGGTACAGGACGGAATGCCCCAACACTCGAAGCTATCATAAACCATCCGTCGCGAATGATACGAGGAAGGTACGTATACGTCCATTCAATATTTATTGTTTTTAGCATAATTACTACTAAAGGTCTGCTATTTATTATGACATGGATAATTTTGTCTGGGGTTGAAGGGGAATTTCCACAATTATGATTGGTCCAATGCAGCAGATAGGCCACTCTGCTCTAAAATTACTGATCCGTTCCGCATTATTGATTTCTTTAGTGGTACCTTATTATCATTTTGATTAGAACAGTTCTTATCTTCATGATCTGACTGATAAGGTAGTTTTTTGGTCGCTCACCTATACTTGCAATCAACTCACCAGCTCAGCACCCTTATATGTGTATCTAATACCGCTCAAGTCGGCGCTGGGAGTCGTGTTGTCATGCCCCTTAAGATATTCACATGAACATTAACAATAAAAGCGTGACTGAGATACAAATCATCACAAGAATGATTCTGGATTCTGAGATGCATTATGCAGTCAGAATATTGGCCTGTGAGGTCATGTGACGCCATCTTTCCCACCAACATCGTATGTTGCGTTAAATTGTTATCTGTTTAATGCGAGATTCTTCTGATGAACTGTTATTCACCGAGACTTACTCTCTGTATAAATAATTGTGAATGTAGTTAACAAGGTGGAGAATGACGCGCTTGGTCGGCAACGGGCCTCGCGTGTGTTCTGAATTTGAACTTCTACTAATATTTTCCCCCATTTTGGCCGGGTCGTTAATCTAACAGGCACAATATTCATCACTCTTCATCAGATCCCTTGATAGGACTAAAACATCATCGCTAATGAATATTTGGATCTAATACCGATCAAGCCGATGGTAAAGGACATGTGGTCTTCTCATCCAAGATGTCCACATGAACCTCTACAATAAAATGTGACCGAGATATAAACCAGCACATGAATCATAGTTGTTTGATTATTTAGCTTAAATATTGGCTTGTGTGGTCATGTGACTTCTTCTCATTACGCCGGCATCGTTTTCCACCACAATTGGATGTTGCGTTTGAACTGTTTGCCTCTAAATTCATTCGCGGAGTATGCCTTTATGCTTTTATGACAGTATCAACTGATGAAAGATTGTAGCATTTCAGTCAACGAACAACACACCCTTCCTTTAAATACCGTTAACAGATGGTTGATTTTGGAATGAATAATGAGAGGGGAACATTGTTACATCCATCTTCACAAGTCCAGGTAAATCCTAAATCCTCGCAGAGGGTTTACCTGGACATTTTTGGTAATTCGAATGAGTTCTTGAGTCGATGCCTCTATTATACAATCTCGTACATTTCATCCCCCGCGCTTGTTTGAATTAGCATGTCGGTATTCCCAGCCTGGGTTTTATGCTTTGACTTCCGATGTCGATTTCCGCTCGACATCAACGCAGTTTGATCCGCGATGAAATTGATACCTGTCACATCTCATACCTCGCAGCGGATTGGCCTAATCAACCAGCTTAGCGCGTTCACTGATTGGGTTGATTCAGGCGAAACCCCTTCATCTATTTATATCCAGAACTCGTATGGGTAACTAACCAAGCCAGTGTATCGATCCCAATAGATCGATCGATATACTGGCTCGCGAGGATGTGTTACATCCAGTGGCGAGGTTTTTTTTTTCTCTCTCTCTCTGAAAAGTTATTGTCAAATCATAGTAAAATTTCTAGTCCTCAAATGGGCCTACTACTGGTTCGGGACTTTTAGCCCACCATCACCAGATGGTGGGCTGTTCAAATCACTTTTCGTCCGTGGTCCGTCGTCCGTCGTCCGTCCGTCGTCAGTCAGTCCGTCGTCAGTCCGTCCGTAAACAATTCTTGTTATCACGATTTCTCAGGAACTACTGCATGGATCTTTCTCAAATTTGGTACACAGGTTCCCTTTGGGGTCTGGTTGTGCAAGATATCTTTTCTGGTCCGATTCAAAAATCCAATATGGCCACCAGGCAGCCATCTTGGATTTCCCCATGAAACTTTGTTATCGTCATTTCTCAGGAAATACTGCATGAATCTTTCTCAGATTTGGTACACAGGTTCCCCTCGGGGTCTGGCTGTTCTGGATATCTTTTTCGGTCCGGCTCGAAAATCCAATATGGCCACCAGGCATCCATCTTAATTTTCCCATGAAAATTTGTTATCGTGATTTCTCAGGAACTACTGTATGGATCTTTCTCAAATTTGGTACACATGTTCTCCTTGTGGTCTAGTTGTGCAAGATACCTTTTCTGGTATCATTATACATATACATTATCATCATGTGATGGTTTATATCTCGGTCACATTTTATTGTAGAGGTTCATGTGGACATCTTGGATGAGAAGACCTTTACCATCGGCTTGATCGGTATTAGATCCAAATATTCATTAGCGATGATGTTTTAGTCCTATCAAGGGATCTGATGAAGAGTGATGAATATTGTGCCTGTTAGATTAACGACCCGGCCAAAATGGGGGAACATATTAGTAGAAGTTCTAATTCAGAACACACGCGAGGCCCGTTGCCGGCCGAGCGCGTCATTCTCCACCTTGTTAACTACATTCACAATTATTTATACAGAGGGCGTCACATGACCTCACAGGCCAATATTCTGACTGCATAATGCATCTCAGAATCCAGAATCATTCTTGTGATGATTTGTATCTCAGTCACGCATTTATCGTTAATGTTCATGTGAATATCTTAAGGGGCATGACAACACGACTCCCAGCGCCGACTTGAGCGGTATTAGATACATATATAAGGGTGCTGAGCTGGTGAGTTGATTGCAAGTATAGGTGAGCGACCAAAAAACTACCTTATCAGTCAGATCATGAAGATAAGAACTGTTCTAATCAAAATGATAATAAGGTACCACTAAAGAAATCAATAATGCGGAACGGATTAGTAATTTTAGAGCAGAGTGGCCTATCTGCTGCATTGGACCAATCATAATTGTGGAAATTCCCCTTCAACCCCAGACAAAATTATCCATGTCATAATAAATAGCAGACCTTTAGTAGTAATTATGCTAAAAACAATAAATATTGAATGGACGTATACGTACCTTCCTCGTATCATTCGCGACGGATGGTTTATGATAGCTTCGAGTGTTGGGGCATTCCGTCCTGTACCCAATTAAAAGGATGAATAATTATCTTTTTTGTTTGCTTCCAAACTTAATAATACTTCTACAAAAGATAGCTGTGGCAGTCTTCCACTGACGTTTCACCCCGCAAATAATTGTTAGATTTGAATTTTATTCAGAATGAATCTGTTGTGTAACGCTTGATAGGCATGAGATTTAATCTGCACTGTGAAAACCTATTCAAAGGTGCACTCATGTGAGTGAATCATTCTAATTCACTGACACACTTTCAGTTTGTACCTCGCCTCAAATGCTATGACTCTATTAACCCTATCTGGCCTGGGCTTTTTGGGACCTGTCCAGGCCTGGAGGGCCGAAATGGCCCCCCCTAATTATTTTTCTTACCCCTAGAGCTAGGGAGCTGAAACTTATTACACTATACCCCTGGGTCAAGCTCTACCAGAAAATGTAAAAACATCCAAGATGACCGCTTTGATGACGTCACAGTGACGTCATTTTCAAAAACGGCATTTTTTGGTCGATTTTTCGGTCAGATTTTTCGAATTTTTTATTTTTGCAATTTCTCCACAAAAACTGTGTGAAAAATTAGCAAATATTAATGTGATATGAAATAAAATAGTTTTTGCCCACTTTTCCTTGCGGAAAAGCAGAAATTTTGAAGAAATTTGACAAAAACATCACTTTTCTGGTACCCCACGTGGCCGGCATTTCGAATTTACCCATGATTCTCTGCTCGGGGGGTTATGCAAATAGGCTCAAAATGACCCCAATAAGATAAACTATAAAGTCACGGAGTTTCAGCTCTTCATTTTTTGCCGTTCCGGAGGTAGTGCAGAAAGTTTGGTATTATGGCCCCCCCAGGCCAGGTAGGGTTAAGGTCAAGGCTAAGGAAACCTCATCTCACCCAGGCAAGGTAACACATTCTCTTAACCTCGTCTTTATTCTTGGGATTTTCCAAATGCGTCAAATCCGACGTTCACTAGCCAGTCGTCGTCCATGAATAATTCTTCCGTCTATAAACGAAATACCTAATCCATATCAATATTAGTAGCAACCCCAAGCAGGCATAAAACAAATAAATATAATATTATTTAATTACTTAATTTAATATTTAAAGCCTCATGTAGTTTCTTGCAAAAGAAAAGCAGTCAACAGTTTTGAATGATACCGACAAGACATCATGATAATCGTATTGCTAATTTCGCATCACCAATCTGTATAATTTCTTCCAGATGAATTATGAAGTCGTTTTCTTGAGAAAAATACATGGATTTCAATTGATTGTGATTGTTCATATGAGCATCATATATTATTACACGATGTTCTCGCGAACTCCTTTGATTCCCATGGTTCTTCGAGAATTCTTTGCTTCTCTTTGGCTTTCTTTGATACTTGCTATCCTTTGATTTTCCTTTGACAATCCTTTGATTCTTGGCATAGTTAAAATCAAAGGCCAGATGGATAAACTGATCAGACACTTGCATGCACGTTGTTCATTTCAGGTCACTTTAAATATGATAATTGCGCATATTTAATCTCAACTGCAAATGTTTCACTATAGAACCTGCTGGCTATCATAGTAAGTTTTAATGCCCAACAGGGACACAAAGTTTAGGAAACGTAATCGAGTTTATCTGTCTTTATAAATATTCTTACTGGCATTTTATTACTTTTATCAGACATATCTAGTGCGAACGTATCTCATTACCATTTTGAGTGTAATCGCTCATATGAGTATTACGAACATCTACCTTAGATCCATATGGTTCCAGTGAATGACTTGGATAATTAAGTGGATAATAGTATACTGGTCAGTATGGCAAGCCGCTTTGGGTTTTATCCGTTTTTTTTAATCAAAAATGCGCCGTTTTGATATTTATTCCTTTCTTTTTGACATCAAAAACCCTTTTTTCACTATAAAAAATCTTTTTTCTATATGGAAAAAATTATTTTTGATATACGGCTTGCCATATATGCGGCCATATATGTGGGCCGTTTTGATATTCATTTGTTTATTTTTGATATCATAAATATAAAAAATAAACGAATAAATACCAAAATAGATTGCTATAGGTCAGTGATATGGATTATTCCTATCTGGAACATCATGATGTATTGTTGGCATCATTGAGAAATTCTTGACCGCGGTTGACCTCTTCCAGGTAACCAGCTTTTGTTGATATGTATATTTTCTTGTTTTGCCTGCTTAGATTTTGGTGTTAAAGTGTCATGTAGACAGAGTATGATAATTAATGCGGAAATACTTCATGGATGACGACTGACTATCGGACGTCTGATCTTACGCTTGATGCTTCGTACAAATTACATGGCACAGTGCCAAATATATCGCATGATATAGAAATTCGATCGTATAGCATCAGGCTGACGACGATATCATGGCGAAATTATGTCTGTCATAAGCAACTCTTTCTCGTTCACTCTCAAATAAACTTTTCATTCCCGATAGCCCTAGACTGATAGCGGTGACGTCTCTCTTGAGAATCCACGAATTCAATTTCTTTTATGGTGAATAATCACACAAATGAGTGGTATTCTTTCGGTATAATATAGCCTTGGGAGTATAGTTTCTGACTTTATGGTACTCAGCAGATGCAACAGGACACCGGTCTCCGATCTTTATTCGCCGATCCCCGATCACCATCGTTAACCAGGTAATCATTCTGTATCCGGGAATACTAAATTACTCTATCGAATTTCGTGCTAGGAAGTTTATTGCGGGAGGATCTGATTGTTCATCACGGTCAAGCTTTTGCTGCAGAATCAAGATTCAATATCAGGACCGCGAAAGATACAATATACAAGCTAGTTGAGGTTTATGAACCGTGTAATGACGCCGTTCGATTTCCAATGTTTGCGTCAGTTGGTAGTGTGGGATGCTTTCCGGACATCGAATCAGTATAATGATGTTTGATTATTTAGCTTAAATATTGGCTTGTGTGGTCATGTGACTTTTTCTCATTACGCCGGCATCGTTTTCCACCACAATTGGGTGTTGCGTTTGAACTGTTTGCCTCTAAATTCATTCGCGGAGTATGCCTTTATGCTTTTATGACAGTATCAACCGATGAAAGATTCTAGCATTTCAGCCAACGAACAACACACCCTTCCTTTAAATACCGTTAACAGATGGTTGATTTTGAAATGAATAATCAGAGGGGAACATTGTTACATCCATCTTCACAAGTCCAGGTAAATCCTAAATCCTCGCAGAGGGTTTACCTGGACATTTTTGGTGATTCGAATGAGTTCTTGAGTCGATGCCTCTATTATACAATCTCGTACATTTCATCCCCCGCGCTTGTTTTGAATTAGCATGTCGGTATTCCCAGCCTGCGTTTTATGCTTTGACTTCCGATGTCGATTTCCGCTCGACATCAAAGCAGTTTGATCCGCGATGAAATTGATACCTGTCCCATCTCATACCTCGCAGCGGATTGGCCTAATCAACCAGCTTAGCGCGTTCACTGATTGGGTTGATTCAGGCGAAACCCCTTTATCTATTTATATCCAGAACTCGTATGGGTAACTAACCAAGCCAGTGTATCGATCCCAATAGATCGATCGATATACTGGCTCGCGAGGATGTGTTACATCCAGTGGCGAGGTGTTTTTTTTCTCTCTCTCTCTCAAAGGTTATTGTCAAATCATAGTAAAACTTCTAGTCCTCAAATGGGCCTACTACTGGTTCGGGACTTTTAGCGATGGTGGGCTGTTCAAATCACTTTTCGTCCGTGGTCCGTCGTCCGTCGTCCGTCCGTCGTCCGTCGTCAGTCCGTCCGTAAACAATTCTTGTTATCACGATTTCTCAGGAACTACTGCATGGATCTTTCTCAAATTTGGTACACAGGTTCCCTTTGGGGTCTGGTTGTGCAAGATACCTTTTCTTGTCCGATTGAAAAATCCAATATGGCCACCAGGCAGCCATCTTGGATTTCCCCATGAAACTTTGTTATCGTCATTTCTCAGGAAATACTGCTTGAATCTTTCTCAAATTTGGTACACAGGTTCCCCTCGGGGTCTGGCTGTTCTGGATATCTTTTTCGGTCCGGCTCGAAAATCCAATATGGCCACCAGGCGTCCATCTTAGATTTTCCCATGAAAATTTGTTATCGTGATTTCTCAGGAACTACTGAATGGATCTTTCTCAAATTTGGTACACATGTTCCCCTTGTGGTCTAGTTGTGCAAGATACCTTTTCTGGTCCGATTCGAAAATCCAATATGGCCACAAGGCGGCCATCTTGGATTCCCCATGAAACTTTGTTATTTGGCCACCAGGTGGCCATCTTAGATTTCCCCATGAAACTTTGTTATCGTGATTTCTCAGGAAGTACTGCATGGATCTTTCTCAAATTTGGTACACAGGTTCCCCTTGTGGTCCAGATGTGCAAGATACCTTTTCTGCACCGATTCAAAAATCCAGTATGGCCACATGGTGGCCATCTTGGATTTTCTCATGAATCTTTATCGCGATTTTTCAGGAACTACTGCATAGATCTTTCTCAAATTTGGGTTCCCCTTGGAGTCTAGTTGCGCAAGATAACTTTTCTGGTCCGATTCGAAAATCCAATATGGTCATCATGCAGCCATCTTGGATTTCCCCATGAAACTTTGTTATCGTGATTTCTCAGTACTTTATGAATCTTTCTCAAATTTGATACACAGGATCCCCTTGTGGTCCAGTTGTGCAAGATACCTTTTTAGTCTGATTCGAAAATCAAATATGGCCACCAGGCGGCCATTTTGAATTTCCCCATGAAATTTTGTTATCGTGAATTCTCAGGAACTACTGCATGGATCTTTGTCAAATTTCGTACGCAGGTTCCCCTTGTTGTCTAGTTGTGCAAGATACCTTTTCTGGTCTGATTCCAAAATCCAATATGGCCACCAGGTGGTCATCTTGGATATCCTATGAAACTTTGTTACTGCGATTTCTCGAGAACTACTGCATAGATCTTTCTCAAATTCGGTACACAGGTTCCCCTTTGTGTCTAGTTGTGCAAGATATCTTTTCTGGTCCGATTCGAAAATCCAATATGGCCGCCAGGTGGCCATCTTGAATTTTTCCTTGAAACATTGTTATCGTGAATTCTCAGGAACTAGTTCATGGATCTTTCTGAAATTTGGTGCACAGGTCCGGGCCTGGTTGTGCAAGATACCTTTTTTGGTCCGATTCGAGAATCCAAGTTATGCTTTAAATTAATACGGTATTCCTGAGTTGTGACATTGCATCACAAGAGTCGCGGATCAAACGGTGGGGCATATTCTATATATTGACTATAGAGAATATCCATGCCTTCACCTTCTATATCAAGGAGTTCCAATGATTCCGAATTAAAATGTATTTCTTCAGATTTTAAATCAGTTTACTTTAGTCCATGCGCCGTTGCAAGTGAACTGTTCCACCGTTTCGTCTGCCGACGGGTCGGCTACACGAAGGGACGTCACTCTTGTGACACGTCACAAGTCGACAACAGTACACTACTGTGTGTTTCAATCCAAGGGGGAGATAATCAGGATCCAGACATTTTCAAAGTTTCAACATTACTGCACAGACCGGATCCCTTCAGTATTAAGTTTTGTACCATCTTACTATTTTCGAGCATGGTATCTTAAAAGAGATATCTCGAACTAGCCCAGTAAACAGAACAGAATTAGCATTCGTTCCTAATTATAAAATGTTAAGTATGTTTCATAGCTCATGCCAAAGCGTGAAAGAGATTTGTCTTCGCTTCCAGTACCCAATGATGACACGTGCAAAAAAAATGCTACAAAACGAAGATGAAAGATCCGCCGGACATTCACTTTCAGACTAACTTTGTTCATTTCACTTGTACTACAACAACCGACATCAAGTACAGTTTCTAGAAATCTTGAAACTCCTAAAACTTATAAAGATAATATCTTGGTGTTTTCCAGTGTCCCTTTTTCGATCTTTTTCGCTCAAATTCGAAATTTTGCAAATAAAATTACAAATCAATCATTTGTTCTTAGTAACAATGGACAAAAAGACCCTCTTGCCATTAGCTTACAATTATCGGACAATAGTGGGCGCCAAGATCCTTCAGGATCTCTCTCAGACAACTGGTCGAGTTTTATCAGATCAAGTCATTGATATATTACTTGATCTGATTTCAAACTATATTTTTGGCCTCCTTTTGTCTTGGTCATTATTTTTGAAAGTTTATAGTTCCCAAAGACACCAAGGCCAACGGTCGAGATATATTTATATTGTTTGTACTTTGTATCCGACTCCTGGGTCACTAAAAGAAACCATACGACGGTAGATAGATATCAGATTGTGATAAAAATATATTTAAAAAATGTAACCAATAAGGATTTTATGAAGCCACGCACTCCATTGTCTCTAAATGTTTTGAAAATTTGGCTATCACTGTATAAACAATTTAAAGCCCAAACTGTTACTGAGATATCCAAGCTCAACATCTTCAGGGCTTCAAATGTCTGTTCTAATCTACTCACAGTCTCGATATGGAAAAATACATTCTGCCGATAACTCCCGTAGCCTTCTTGTCCGTGATAGTTCATTAATAGTATCGGTGTTCAAAAAAACTAATCGCCGATATATTAATGTCAGAAGCTATAGAGCATTTTTTATCTCTACTACATATAAGGGATATCATTTATGGGATGCTTCTTTGTTTATAGAGTTGCTCGAATTTCTGATTAATAATATCTATGTGCAATTTGGCAATACAATATATCAACAGCATATAGGTATTCCAATGGGTACTAATTGTACGCCTCGTTTGGCTGAACTTTATCTGTTTTCTTATGAATACGTCTATATGCAGACGCTTTCAAAAACAGATTATTTCAAAGCCCTTTCCTTCTCATTCATCAAACGCTATATAGACGATCTTCTTGCTGTGGATAATCGCTATATAAATGACGCAGTGAGGGATATATATCCACCTTCACTGGATTTGAAGGAAACTACAGATGGCCCTAGACGCACATCTTATTTAGACATATATCTATAAAAAAAATGAAGCGGGCCTTCTATCTCGTCGAATTTACGACAAAAGAGATGATTACAATTTCGACATCATAAACTATCCCTATCTGGACAGTAATATACCAGAGGAACCTGCATATGGCGTTTACATATCTCGCCTGGTAGCATTTGCTAGATCCTGTGTTAAATGTGACGATCTTAATCAACGTCACAAAACAGTATTGTAGAAACTTGTAAAACAGGGCTATATCATCAAACGCCTCCACTCGAAGTTTCTCAAATTCGCCGATATCGCATGCTGATAGCAAAATACGAGCGTAGCGTGCAAGATCTATGGCGGTAAGTTTCGTAACTTGTGTCTAAATTCCGCTTAACCCGGGGCTAGGGGCCGTATGAACCTATGTTTTTCAATATCCTCGTTGTGTTCATATGAACAGCCACAATTAAAGCGTGACTGAGATACATCATACTCTAGATAACGACTTTACAACCTATATCATATGGATGAAGAATACCGATCAGCAATACAGATTTGATATTTTTGGAACATCATGAAGTCTTGCTGGCATCATTGAAAACTGTTGACCGCTTCTGTCTTGCAGAAAATTAGCCTAGTTTTATGTATACTCTGATCTATCCTTTTAATTTGGTGCTAGTGTTATTGTATGGATTAGGTCTATGGATTATGGACGCGGAAATTCTTAAATGGACGACGGCTGAATATAGAATGACGGACTAGACGCTTGTATTTTATTGTATTAATGTGCAATTCGACATTATGCGATATTGTTGTGCTACCATTTTGAAAAATCTTGATGTTTAATTTATGTGGATACTAAAAAAACTCCTAAAATCTGGCGAAAGAACTAAATGGCTAAGGACATCAAGCGTACAGACATGTTCCACTTGATACAGAATTAAGGTTCAGCAATATTTCAGCTATATAGTGATATCTATCCCCGTATATGTAGGAATCTGCCCGAAGAGGAGCCTCTTTCTTCTCATTTCACAAATGTATTGTATCTATCCATTTCTGAATAGCAATATTCCATAACGATCTACAATATAATATACTGTAACGAAATCTTTCGACGTCAGAGAACATTATTACAGAAAATTGACAAACAATGATATACTATCAAACGCTAGTTTATCAACTTCTGCGGAAACTGTTGGTCACTTTTCTCTTGCAGAAACTTGTGTTCCTCTCACTTTGTAGTTTATGCCAGTGAATTGGTACTATATGTCGTAGGGAAAGGCCTTCCATTATTTACGCTGGTTGGATACTGAATGTTTGATATCACGAATCAACCTTGATCTGTAATATGCAAACAAATTCCAACAGAATGGCTCCGCAGAAGGACTAATTTTTGCTGGGTATGTCCTAGAATAAAATAGTTTCTTTTGCATGAAAATATAGCATATAGAGGCGAAATCCAAACTGGAAGTGATATTATCCATGTATCTTACATGATTGAGTTTTGCCTGTAGGCTTGCGCTTGCAAATTGTAACAGCCTGTCAAATTTTGAAGAAAAAAAAGCCTTTTTGAAAAATCGATTTATTATTTGCGAGGTAACACGTCTATGGGACAACTGTCACAGCTGTGTTTTGTAGAGGCATGAATAGATTAGGAAGCACACACCAGGAGAAACTTTTAGCAGTGTACGGGAAAGCATACACCAACACGCGAGGCTATCATAACCTATCAGTCGCGAATGAAAGGAGGAGGGCACGTTCATTTAGTATTCCAGTAATGGCAAGAAGTTTATCTTTTTCACAGATTATAATTATTACTGATGTCTTCTTCTATTGATATGCTCACTTGGATAATGTCTCACGGAATAACCCCATTTTAGCAGCATTAAATAATGAAAACATTCTGGTAATTCTCTAGAAAGATTCGATCGACGGATATAAAACACCCTTCATTTGCATAAAAGATGGGAGTTTGTGGAACTATTATTCAGAAAAGAACGTAGTTAAGTCCCGTAACGGTGTGTTCAAATGTGCGATTTTGTGAGGATTATTCTCATTACCATACATTGCCAAAGATTCTCTTTCATTCTAGTGTTTACTGGCATGATCGTACTCGGTTCAGTCACATGAAGGTGGATAGATAACTGAAATGATCATGACCATATACATGTATTACATTCAAGCAGCACTTAAAAAATACATTTTTTAATCCAATAGCTTATAAATTTATGCTCCTTGTATGGCCTTTTGTTCGCAAACTTGATGATAAATTGAAAATGGTAGCCATGCACCATGGGTCATCATAAATTTCTGGGGTTTCTGTTGTTGAAGAAATGATATCTGGTATGGCGTATAGCCCGTCACTGAGCATATATACATATGAAATGATTTTTGAGAGAGAACGAATAAATTGGTCGTCACCGGGATTCGAACCGACGACCCCGGCTCAATGCGCCGATGCTCTACCGACTGAGCTATGATGGCCAATAGGTATCTCTATACTACATCGGGACCTTATTGACCGTCTAAGTTCATTAATAGTATCTGCGTCCAAGAAAACTGATCGTAGATATATTAATGTCGGAAGCCATAAAGTAATCTTTAGCTCTACTACACACAAGAGATATCATTCATAGCATGTTTCTTTGTTTATAGAGTTGCTTGAATTTCTCATTAAAATATCTATGTGAAATTTAACAACACAATATATCAGCAGCATATAGGTATTCCAATGGCTAATTGTGCACCCCTGTTGGCTGACCTGTATCTGTTCTCTTATGAATATGACTATATACAGGCGCTTTCAAGAACCGATCTTCCTGTTGTGGATATTCGCTATATAAATGACGCAGTGAAGGATATATATCCACCTTCACTGGATTTGAAGAAAGCTACAGATAGCCTTACAGGCACATCATATTTAGATCTATATCTGTATAAACATGGATCGGGCATTCTCTCTCGTCGACTTTATGACAAAAGAGATGATTACCATTTCGACATCGTAAACTATCCCTTTCTGGACAGTAATATTCCAGTGGGACCTGCATATGGCGTATACACATCTCGCCTAGTAGCATTTGCTAGATCCGGTGTTAAATGTGACGATTTTAATCAACGTTACAAAACATTGTTGCAGAAACAATTCCGTGTCTAATTCCGTTTAACCCGAGGCCGTATGAACCCATGTGCGTCAAGATCTTCATGGTGCTCATATGATCAGTCACAATCAAAGCGTGAATGAGATACATCATTCTCTAGATGACGACTTTACAACGATTATTATGGATACTGATCAGCGATACGGATTTTATACTTTTGGAACATCAACTTGTCGGCATAAATGAAAATTGTTGACCGCTTCTCTCTTGCAGGAAACTAGCCTATGTTTATGTATACTATGATTGTCTTTTTGAATTTGGTGCTAATACTGTTATATGGAATATGGAATAGGTCTTTGGATTATGGACGCGGATATTCTCTAATGGACGACGACTGAATTATGAATGACGAACTAGACGCTTTTAATTACACCCGTAGATTGTCCCTTTGATGACCAACCTTCTCTGTCGGTGTTGCATGTTGTTGTTGTTGTTCCTCCTCCAAGTCTGAAGTAAGCAACTTTTCTACCCCATAGATTAGTGCGCATTGTATGAATCGAGATCACAAGCATCATTTCGCATGCTCCATATACTGAATAGAGTATAACGTATAATCACTTGATCATATTTGCACAATCACATGAGCTGTATAATCACAGATGACATAATCAAACTGGCATTCAGTGGTCCTCCTGACATTATCTTTATTATGTGCATTACATTGCGTTCTTTTGTCTTGCATCTAACTACGCGGCATTATCCTAACACCCCGAATTTAAGGAAATAAATTTTCGAAAAGAATCGACCCGCAGTACGTATGACGTCTCTTGGTCATCACCATATTACCATATCGATATTTGATTACATGTCAATGTGAGGAAAGCCAAGGCTATCTCTCCTCTTCAGGAACATGATATGTTTTAAACCCTATCTGATCTGGGCGACTTGGGCAAGTGCCGCAGCTTGGTGGGGGTTGAGGGTGTGATTCGGCACCCCTCCCCATAAATGTTTTCGTCATCCCTCATCTGAAACTTACCACAACATATGTTTGGGTCAAACTCTACCAGGAAATGTGGAACAAAATAAGGCTGATGACATCAGAGTGACGCCATTTTCCCGGAAGTCATATTCTGTCGATTTTTCGATTTGCCGATTGGATTATTATTTTCGTTCAAAACTCAGCGGGCATAATTGAACGATTGGAAGGATACAAAGTACACTCACATAAATTTATACTCGACACCCTCCAGTAGCCCTGGGGTTATTCGTTAACACGAAACACTTGAAGACCAATTTCCACAGGGTTTTTTCCAGGGGATACTTCCTGATTTTTCAACCTGTTTCCGGCAGAATAAGATTTGTCAGCAGTCCGATTATTAAAGTTTGCCGGGTAATATGCTCCCTGGGCTTACCGTCTGTAAAAATCATCGTGATTGTAGTTGACAAGGTAGGAAATGAAGCCCTTCGTCGTTTTCTGGCCTAACATATTTGTGTTCTGAATGAAAAGTTACATTCTACTAATAATATCCCCACTTGGACCTAGAATAGGGCTACTAATTCTCGCTCTTGAATATTTGTGTCGATACCGCTCATGCCTCTGCTAAGGGCGATGTACTTTTGCCATTCAAGGTATCCACATGAACCAAGACAATACAATGTGGCTGAGATACAAAATCATCACAGGAATCATATTTGCTTGCTAATAGAGTCTGAATATTAGCCTTTGGGATCATGTGACTTCTTGTCAGTACGCCGGCATATTTTCTCACCTCCATTGTACGTTGCGTTTATCCGATGGTCACTAAGGTAACTGGCGGAGTATTGTCTTTATCATAGATACATGTAGATAGATTCTAGCATTTCGACCCACGGAAAAACACCCTTCTTTTACATAACAGATGGATGATTTTGGAATTAATAATCAGAATAGACCAGTCAATCTGCGGTTTACCTAGAAAAAATTGCTGCAACAGAATTGCGGTTTGCTGCAACTATTCCCCCAAACCATCCCGAACAACATATAAAAAATGTAGATGAAAATAAGCGGGGCAAAATTTTTAATTGCATAAATCCAAGATGGCTGTTCTGCGCAATATTTTCGGTCAATTTTACACAGTATACACTCTACCTTGGGCAGAGTTGCTCAAATTAAGCACTACAAATTAAAACTACTTCACATACATTCAGACTGATAATATTTGTAGATATTTTGACCAAGCAAGTAGCCAAGATGGCTGCCATTTTCAAGATGGCCGCTGTTCAGGCAATCGGATACCATCTCCAGCATATTAATCCAACGGTAACGGTGGCCCTTCATGGAATGGAGGTAACGTTGATTCTTCAAAGAATGGAGATAACGGTGGCTCTTCAGGTATGAAAGTAACGGTGATCGTTCAAAGAATGTATGTAGTGGTGGTCTTGTAGGTAAGAGGTAACGGTGGTCCTTCATGAGGTAACGGTGGGCTTTCGGAAAGTGAGGTAACAGTGATCCTTCAAGGAATAGTTGTAACGGTGAACTTTCAAGTGTGAAGGTAACGGTGGTCCTTCCGATATGGAGGTAACGGTGGTCCTTCAAAGAATAGAAAACAACGGTGGTCATTTTGGTATGGAGGTAACAGTGATGCTTCAAACAATGGAGGTACTCGTCGTCCTTCAGTTATGAGGTTGCGGTGGTCCTTCAGATCTGAGGTAATGGTGGTCCTTCAGGTATGAGATAAGGGTAGTCTTTCGGAAATGGAGGTATCGCTGATCCTCCAAAGAATGAAGGTTACGGTGGTCCTTCAGGTATGGAGGTAACGGCGATCTACCAGGTATGGAGGTAAAGGTGGACCATCAGGTATGGACGTAACGGTGGACCATCAGGTATGGAGGTAACGGCGATCTACCAGGTATGGAGGTAACGGTGGACCATCAGGTATGGCGGTAACGGTGGACCATCAGGTATGGAAGTAGCGGCGATCTACCAGGTATGGAGGTAACGGTGGACCATCAGATATGAAGGTAACAGTGGACCATCAGGCATGGAGGTAACGGCGATCTACCAGGTATGGAGGTAACGGTGGACCATAAGGTATGGAGGTAACGGTGGACCATAAGGTATGGAGGTAACGGTGGACCATCAGGTATGGAGGTAACAGCGATCTACCGGGTATGGAGGTAACGGTGGACCATCAGGTATGGAGGTAACGGTGGACCATCAGGTATGGAGGTAACGGTGGACCATCAGGTATGGAGGTAACGGCGATCTACCAGGTATGGAGGTAACGGTGGACCATCAGATATGGCGGTAACGGTGACCATCAGGTATGGAGGTAACGGTGATCTACCAGGTATTGAGGTAACGGTGGACCATGAGATATGGAGGTAACAGTTATTCTACAAATACAAGCGTCTAGTCCGTCGTTCAATATTCATCCGTCATTCATTAAAGAATTTCCGCGTTCATAATCCAAAGACCTAATTCATATAAAAGCATTAGCACCAAATTCACAGAAAGAATCATCGTATACATGAAACTAGGCTAGTTCCCGTCAAGAGAGAAGAATGAAGGTGATGGTGGACCTTAATGTATGGAGGTAAAGACGGTCTATCAGATATGGGGGTAACGGAGAACCTTCAACGAATGGAGGTAATGGTGGACCGGTAATGACGGTCCTTCGGGTATGGCGGAAACGGTGGTCCTATAGATATGGAGGTAACGCGGGACCTGCAGTCATGGAGGTAAAGGCGACCATTCAAAGAATGGGGCAACGTTGGACCTTCAGGTGTGAAGGTTACGCTGCTCCTTCAAGGAATAGAAGCAACTGTGATCCTTCAAGGAATGAAGGTAACGGTGGACCTTCAGTTATGGAGGTTATTGATGTCTTTCAATTATGGAGATATTAAAGGTGGTCCTTTCAGGAATGAAAGTAACGGTAACAATGGTCCTTCAAGGAATGGTGGTAATGGTGGACCTCCAAACGGTGGTTCTTCAGTTATGTGGATGACAATGGTTGTTCAAGAATGGAGGTAACGGTCAACCTTCAGGCATGGAAGTAACGGTGGTCCTTCCATTATGGAGGTAACGGTGGTCCTTTGGTTATGGAGGTAATGCTGGACCTTCAGTTATGGAGATTACGGTGGTCATTCAAGTAATGGAGGTAACGTAATGGTGGACCTTCAGTTATGGAGATTACGATGGTCATTCAAGTAATGGAGGTAACTTCAGGTATATAAGTAACAGTGATTCTTGGGGTATGGAAGCGACGGTATACCCCAAGGAATGGAAGTAACGGTGGTCCTTCAGTTATGGAGGTAAAGGTGGCCCTTAAGTTATGGAGGTAATGATGGATCTTCAGTTATGTGGATAACAATGGTCCTTCAAGTAATGGAGGTGACGTTTGAACTTCAGGTATACAAGTAACGGTGATACTTGGGGTACGGAAGCAACGGTAGACCTCCAGGAATAGAGGTACCGGTAACGGTGATCCTTCGGGCAATATAGGAAACGGTGGTCCTTTAAGGAATGGAGGTAACGGTAGACATAATTCATTTATGCAAGTAACGGTGGTCCTCCAGTAAGGGAGGTAAAGAACATCCTTGAACCAAGGAAGGTAACGGTGGTCAGTCAGGTATGAAGGTAACGGTGAACCTTCCATGCATGGATGTAACGGTGGACATGTATAGAGGTAAAGATGTTTCTTCAAGGAATGCAGAAAACCGTGCTCCTTCAGATATGAAGGTAAATGTGGTCTTTCAAGGAATTAAAGAATTTGATAATTCAGGAGATATTGTTTATTTTGCTTATCTGGTCGCGAGAATGTTCGAATTCGGCGGCCACCCTCGGGTAATTATCGATACGGGTAGGTAGGACATGATCGAACACGTTTGATCGATTTCATCTATGTACTATTTCTTCTTCGTTTTGTTCCTCAAGACAACTACTGTGTCACTACTTACATCCTTCATATTATACATGTCTCTATACTCTATATGACGAGGTCACAAATGTGAAGCGGAACTCCTGAAAGTAAGACTGACGACTGATTATCGCTATGGCAGACCCACTATCTATGGAAGACGGATGCGGCCATCGTAATGGCGTATTGTCGCCCTCTGAATCGGAGAAAACTTAAGCTTACTATACAGGGCGCCAATGGCCGAAAGAGGACACCAAAATGCGCCATTGCGACTATACGCCAAAACTACCGTTATCGTGTTGTCGTGTTGGCGCGTTTTTAAAAGGCGACAATACGACATCACGACAACACGACAACGGCACAGTTTACGCAATGGCGCCTTAGTTGTCGTATTGGCGCATTGTCGCATTGGCGGAGGCGACATAACGACAACACGACAACAGTTATCGTAATGGCGCATTTTTGAAAGGCGACATAACGACGTCACAACAATGCGCCAACCTGTTGTCGTATTGGCGCAATGTCGCATTGGCGGGAGCGACATAACGACAACAGTTATCGTAATGGCGCATTTTTGAAAGGCGACATAACGACATCACGACAATGCGCCAATCTGTTGTCGTATTGGCGCATTGTCGTCTTCCGGTTCGTCTTTTGCGCAGATGCGGAAATACACTTAAATGGCGCTGAAAGGAAAGGTAGCTACTTTTTACCATGAGTCAGGAGTAGGTTTGAGGAAAATGAATATGCATTACTCGTGACGTCATATCAGCCCGTTTTGATGTACCGGCATGCAACCGGCTGGGCATAACGATGAGCTGACAATATAGTCGGAGGATCCGGTGAGTTATGGAAAAAAGAAATCCGAATATTATGATTTTGGAATGGACTTCATTTTATACGTATATATATGTTGTTCATTTATTCCGTTGTTTTGTACTCGACTCGACCACCGTTTTATAAAATGTCTGTTATTATTGTCATGTAGTGTAGACTTCTATACTCTCGTTATAACTTATATTTAGTATGACATGGTCATACAGAAAATTCTGAAATATGTGTTATACCTTTCTCCAGAAATCCTTTTTAAAAACGTAATAAATGTGTCCTATTTTGCCCCCACTATGAGGCAAACTGGGACACCTACTAGAATGAGATGGGACAATAATCAAAATACATGTTATATCAAGTATATACAAATTTTGTTAGAGTTTAGAAGATTCAACAGCGATGGTTAAGTTAGTTGCCATTTTAGGCTCCTGCTTTACATAAAATATATAGAGGCCAAATTTGAGGAAAAATATTCTGTATGATTCTCATTCCAACGAAAGCAATTGACTTTGAAAGTTTTTTTATAACTCATCAATCTGATAGGATTAGCAATTACTATCATATAGGAAACAAAATAACACATTTTAATAGCATTTTAGAATGAAAGTAAATTTCACCATTTGATTGCTATTGTCCCAGCAAGTATCCCAGTCCGCCCTTGGTGCATGATATGTTCCGTTTTATGAAAAAAAAACAATACATACATCTGAGATAGCAAATCAATTCAATTTAAATTGTACCGTTTTGTCCATCTTTTCTCAGTGGTATCAAAACAACAATGAAGTACTTTTGAAAACTTGGTATAACAAAATATCGTCCACAGTCCTCAAAATTGACTTGGACTGCTCAAAAAAATAATTTTTGGTCGTAATATTTTACCAATGATAGTTTTTATTTTAATCAATTTAGTTGTTGTATGGGGTGGTAGGTTTCTGCAGATAATAATATTGCAATGTGCTTTCTGTACTTAGATACTTAATCTGATCATCCTCCCCGTTCCCTATGAAGCACGACAAGGCTTAAATAGTTGAACAAATATAGGCCTATAGTACCGAATCACTCAATCATTGTGATGATGAAGCTTCCGCATCTGCGCAAAAGACGAACCAGAAGACGACAATGCGCCAACTGTCGTTATGTCGCCCCCGCCAATGCGACATTGCGCCAATACGACAACAGGTTGGCGCATTGCCGTGATGTCGTTATGTCACCTTTCAAAAATGCGCCATTACGATAACTGTTGTCGTGTTGTCGTTATGTCGCCCCCGCCAATGCGACAATGCGCCAATACGACAACTAGGGCGCCATTGCGTCAACTGTACTGTTGTCGTGTTGTCGTGATGTCGTGTTGTCGCCTTTTAAAAATGCACCAACACGACAACACGATAACGGTAGTTTTGACGTATTGTCCCAATGGCGCATTTTGATGTCCTCTTTCGGCCATTGGCGCCCTATATAGTAAGCTTAAGTTTTCTCCGATTCAGAGGGCGACAATACGCCATTACGATGGCCGCATCCGTCTTCCATAGCTATCTGCCTTGGGACGACTTTGTCAGACGAACAATGGCTGGGAATGATGCTACTCTATAGAGAGAACATGGATCAGACAGTTATAAGATAGCAGTTGTCCATTTAACCTTATCTGGCCTGGGCGATTTGTGGTGTACCGCAGCCTGGGGGAGTGGGGAGGGGGAAAAATGCCCCTACATATTTTCGCTATCGCAAAGGCTAGAGGGCTGATACTTACCACACTATATCTTTGGGTCGAACTCTATAAGAAAATGCAAACAAAAATCGCCATGATAACGTCACATTGAGTTTATTTTCAAAAAGAGCATTTTAGGGGCGATTTTTCGGTCAGAATACAGATACACTCGACCACAATGGCTAGGCATTGGCGAAGGTAAAAATCTGGATAATCTTCTTTGCTGATGTCAAAGGTGCATTGTAGGGTAGTTCTGGTCAACAAAATCAGATTTGGCGTGATCATAATTATATATATAGACACAAACATTATTCAAATCGGACACAAACATCTATTTCTCTGTCAGATGTACTGGCAGAAGAATAGCGACCATCTTGGAAAATGGCGACCATTTTGAACTTTGGGCAGAGAAATGTCTTCCACCTTCATCCGTTGTCAGTTATTTATGCGACGATGTATTAGCTCAAACCTTTACTTGAAAATACATTCCCTGAATGTAATATCCGCATAAATATGTAGACAGAAAACAAGTAATGAGCGGCCATCTTGGATTTATGCAAATTGAAAACTTTTCCGTGTCTATCTACATTTTTGATATGTTGTTCGGAATCACTTCAGAGGTTATTTATCGCAAACCCTGTTTCTGTTGCAATTTTTTCTAGGTTTGGTGATTTTTTCGCTAGATTGACTGGAGTAGAAAGGAACTTTGTTCAGTCCCGTAACGAGGTATTTTTTTATCACAAAACCGTAACACAGGTTTTTCGCCAACTCGTTTATATGGCTGTGCTAGCCTATTTAAGCCAATATAGACAAAGATACCAGTCATTTAACTGAATCTCCAAAGAGGTGCAAATTAATATAATTTTATTAAGCACCTCTGTTTGTTGGTGTGTTTGTCCTATCGTATGGCCAGAGTTTTGGTCGAAATTTCATGAAACATTGTCAGAGCGACATTGAAAAAGGTTCAATAAGGTCACTCGACGCTCATTGGCTCTTTTCTGTAAAACACCGGGAAACGTGGTCTTGATAGTGACTTAAAAACAAAAATGAAAAGGGTACTCAAAGTTCCCAGAGGTCGGAAATACACTTGTACATACTCTAAACTGTGTGACACCGACTTCATCGAATTATCAACTCGGGACAAAATCAAAAGGGGCATACATTGGAGTCTGAAATATGTTATGTATATTTTGCATGTTGTAACGTTTGCAATTTATCTGTCACTATTGCAAAATGTTCAGGGTGGTACCCGAGCCAAATCCCAGACACAGGGGCTCGTTACCGTTGTTAATTGGTTAATTAGGTTGATTATAGGGGGGGGGGGGTCGAGGTATGGTATAAATGAATTCCCTACCTCGACCCCTCCCCCTATAATCACCTAATCAACCAATTAACAACGGTAACGAGCCCTGTGATCCCAGCGGGCAGAGTATGAGCAATGAAAAATCATTGAACTCGGCTATCCAAGCAACCTAACGAAATACGAAAGCGAGACTAAGAGTTTAGTTTCGCGAATGGGCAGGCCATGCTGAGAAAAAATACTTTCTTAGCCCTCAAAATTATATCAGTCAGCCCCAGCATACAATCTGAATTGGATGTGATCTTAGCCATACCGCTGACATGAGTGGATTATGCTTATCGACTATCGGTACAGATCAAACGTCAAGCCTGTCAAATGTTACGCAAGCGAATCATTCTGAATAACAGTCAGATCTGACTTATTTGCGTGGTTACACGTCTTGAAAAAACTCGTCGTAGCTGTCTTTTGCAGAGGTATTATTAGATTTGGTAGACCGTGCCAGGAAACAAATTATTCAGCCTGTAAATTATGTACAGGAAGGAATCCAACAACACGCGAGGCCATCATTAAAAAACAGTCGTGAATAAACTATGGGAGTTCAATCAGTGTGCCAATATGAGCTAAATGTTATCTTCATTGTGCATATTTATGGGGTATAATTAACACAAATGTCTTCTTTCTGGTATAATTTTTTCACATAACTGATATTGGCTGGAATCCCTCGAACAATACCATCGTAATGGCTGTATCAATAGATGGAAGTATGGAAGCAATTTTCTACGGATGTTCCGGCCAACGGATTAAACTATTTTTTACATAGCGTATGGGAGTATAAGGAATGAATAATTTAGAAAAGCACACGGGCGGGTCTAACTTTCATTCAGCATTAACGGTGTTCTAATGCACAATAATGTGAAGAATACACGTGTATAACTCGACCCGGAGGATTTCTTGCAGTTCCAAAGATACGAAATGCAACATTTAATCAAATCTTGTATTTCTGTATCTCTTGATATATGCTAATAATATCACTAGCAGTTTCTGAAGTATGGTGAGTCACAAACTAATTCATTTATTCTGTGAGCTGTTACGTGGGGAGGATTAAATGTTCCAGATATGTTTACACGAATTCAATTATATATGTTCAGGAAATATGCATACGACGGCAACATCATGCAATCTTTCCAACTCTTGAGAGGTATCTTGTCTTATGTCTAATTATCGCATTTAGTTATCGTCTTAGCTAATAGCGAAAGCTATTCAAAAATGGAGTTGTGAAGGAAATAACAGGCCAAGATAGCTTTGATTTAAAGGTGCTCAATATATACTTAATGTGGGATAAGCATATGCAATGGTAGTGTGAGCATACATAAGACAGTGTCCCTGAAAATAGGTGAGACATGACACCTAAATTTTGGCTACGCTGTCACCATACTACATTCTGAGTACACTGTCATCTGAAAGGTCACATCACAGGGGAAAAAATCATTTTCGCAGAGATGCTATGAATTAAATCGGTAAAAAGTGAAAAACTTACCGGAAAAGTAGAAAAAAGCCAATACGATGGTTCCCAGTGCCAGCGACATCATGGTTAATAAACGGGGAGTCTGAGTAAAGATGATATGTGAACAGTGCAGAGAACTCGATCAAAGTCCTTCTCGCCAGAAACCAATCTCACTGAGAATGGGAGAAGCCGATAAATTCCTTATATCACAGCTCGAAAATTGTTTTATTTACGGCGGGATTGACCAACCAAGCATGAGCCCTGCAAACAATATCGTGTTTCACCTTAAAGGTCAGTAGATTTTTTATCTAATTCCAGAGTGCTCTTATCTGTTTCATCTCTCGTATACATCATAATGACGGTATTAGTTCGTCCTTTAATTTGATTAGTTATAGAATCACGTGACTTCACCGTTTCTTGGCAAATTTCACCCACTCGCCACATAGCGTGCTCAGGGGTAATATTACAAGATGTCACTGAGGTCAGCATTCTAATTTGACAAGTTAAATACAATACCACTTGCAACTGCTGACAAGATATCTGAACAGGAAAATCCATACCACTGCTAATATAGACGAATTATTCTGTCAGCAAATACAGTTTTCGTTTTTTTTTATTTCGAGGAGATGGATGTTTCATTTGTCCTCCAGGTTGTATTAGTCCACATGTACGACCGAGGTTACATACATGCCTCAGATTCGACATTCAGTAATCAGCCCTCATCCACGAAGAATTTCCGCGTCCATAATCGAAGTACCTGGAAAAAAAATTCTTTAAAATTTAAGGAATTTTCCCCGACTATTACACCAGCGGAATATTCCTTGAAATTCAACAAGGAATATTCCGTAGCATGTTAAGTAAATTCCTTAACATGGTAAGGAATATTCCTTAGTTATGTTGAGGAATATTCCGCTGGTGTAATAGTCGGGGAATATTCCTAAAATTGTTAAGGATTTTTTTTGTCTGTGTAGTACCCAATACCAAGCAGGCAAGATGCCATTTCTCTTCAAATCACTATCACTAATGTGTACTTGTACATGTAAACTGATTATATTACCGGTACATTACACAACGTGTTATTTCGAAGTTCTATAGTCGTATGTAGAGTGTTCATTGGTTATATAAAGACATTGTATTATATAATTATATTCCTACATTGTGAAACACCCTGGAATATAATTATATTATAATTTATCCCTGAAGATGACTGCAATTATAAAACATTGTATCATTTATTATTAGTGTCGAATTTCCGTAATCGCTTGATTTGGTTAACCCTTGAGACTATAACGATATTCACCAGCCTTAGTTTATCAACCACCAAAAATATCACCCAATAGCGACACTGACAGTGGATGGTACCATTTTACTGGTCTGAAGGAAACATTGACAGTTTTACGAAATCCTTCATAAATATCCGTATCACCCGGTGTTTACTGAGAGGATGTTCCACCTTGAGTCGATGATGATAGTAGTACTCAATTGGAGCGATATGCAGGAGGTGAGAAAAACTGACGACGCCTGGCGACTAAAAAGCAACCATGTGACTTCACAGGAAGGCATTCGCAGACACCTAACATTCAGACCCGTTAATTCGATGGATTCTCGAATGTAGCCTTAGTATCTCAGCCGCGCTTTTATTGCAGATGTTGATGTAGAGACAATGAAGTATTCACACGGCCCCTAGCACCGGCTTAAGCGGAATTAGATACGCTAGCTCGGGAACTGTGATGACAGACCAGCTCAAACAAGGCATCTGATGTTCATGGATGAGCATCGTGGATGTCTGATGGATTAAACGCCTCAACATGGGGTAAACCTGGTTAATGCAAGAATACCCAGGAAAACTAACCTGTAATGCCCGACGTCGTACGGCTTAAATTTCCCATCAAAACAGAAAACGAAAAACCAATGTTCTGGCCTGAAGTAAAGTATACAACAAATATTGTCAATTCAGCCAGTAAATGTGCTCCCTTTCTACTCGTGCTTGTTTAGTTATGAAAGGAGGCATTGGTCACTGTCGACATCAGCCAGTCGACAATGAAAGTCCCTCCCCCGATTCTAAACGTGTTGCTCTATGTCGATGTTAACATACAGTACATTACCTGTTCCGTCTCTTGTTCTATATTTTGCACGGATGAAAGCAACGGTCAGCGTTGACTTGGACAGTCGATACTACTGTTGTTAATTATTAACTGCTAATGGTAATTGAAATCGTCCGATGTGGACGCTGATCGTCGACAGTGAATTTATCGCTCATACCCTCGTACCTATTCTGGTACAAAGGAAAACATTGGTGACCCTCGTTAAAACCATTCACCACTCTCGATTTAAAAAGCGAGAGTAAATAATTTGAGGTTATTGAACAATGTTGAGTGCAATTTGGATTTTTATTGTACGATTCCACGTTCTGTTGTAAATCATTTTCTCTCAAGTTTTAAATCGAGAATTTATTATACATGAAATGACATGGGTTACAACAATGGCAAAAGTACTGAGACAGCTGACAGTAAATAAAAGAGGAGAGTTCGCAGTTCCTCAAACTGTTCAATACAGGTTTCACAAGCGGGTGAGTGAGTGTGTGAGTGATTAGGATTTAACGTCGCTTTCAACATTATTTCAGTCATATCGCGACGAACCAACTAAGCAGCTAAGTTGCGTTCCTGCTGCTTCAAAGAAGAAATCTTTGATGCAACATGGAACCAGACACCCTCCATTCACCCTATAAGACACAGAGGACAACGCTTACATGGTGCAATAAAGACAAGTGATATTACAGTGCTAGACATCACATTATCAAGTTCCTGTTGCTTCTCATCAAAATGCATTGAAGCACCGGAGACCCACCAACCACCCGCGGTTTCACAAGCCGTCACTGAATTATATAAACTAACTCCATATCGACAGAGAGAGGCGACAATATGTCAAAATTTGTACCCTTGTATCTGTTCTTGTATGAAGTAACGCATAAACGAGTTTAATTATTTCGACTGTCCTCTATTATTGATTAGAAAATTTTAGTGAAATTAAAATATATGCATTTTAAAGCTATTTTACCGCTGATATTCTGTATAATTACTATACAAGAGTACTTGTTGGCTGAAACCATGTTTTAGTCTCATTTTCACGGGGGAACAAAAATACAATGAAAGGAATATTGGGAGAAAATTGACCTCTGCGTTTTGAGACGGTTGGATATTTGATCAGTTGATCAACGCATGGAAAGGCAGTCTCGCTCAAATATTGAAAAGCTAATTTTCCGTCGTTTTTCTTTCACCAACTTATTGCGTTATTCCAGTCGACAGTGAAAGTTTTTACCCTGCGTAGCTATAGTTTCTTAATTATTTTAGAAAACTATTAATATTACTGATGACAGTCGAATGTAAATTTCCGGTCGGCCCAAATTAGTTCCTGTAATAGATATGTGGTCGTTTTGACTATTCTCAACGTAGACTGTGGACTGTTTAAATCTTTCACCGCTCCCGGTTCATTCTGAAGTGGAAACTATTTTCCCAAGATGCCACTGGCATGAAAAGACATGGTCAGGCTCTGTCCTCGTAACTGATTTGATTGGTGTCTTGTTCGCTATTTTTTGTGAACAATTAACGACGAAACCTCTTCACAATAATTAAGGGTAAATATTGTCAGTCGAGAAATAACAATTTATAGATTGAATATATTTTGTTTTTAACATCTAACCATGCAACTTATAGTGTCACAGATTGCAAAGTTAAAGCATTACATGGAGAGTAAATTGCTTTCCCGTCGTCAGTGTAAAATGTGATGGTTTCCCTGCGGTTTTCTCACAGACAGAGATTGCTAATCACTGCTGTTTCTCGGCGAAATCCAGTATTGAGTTACCTAACCGTAGGTAATAATGACGCTTGCTTTTACGTAATAACCTATAAAACTGATAACCCCAGCTAAAACACATCGATCTGTGAAATCAAAGTTCAAACCCGCTTTGATTATCCCATTCAACAGGAGGCTTGCATTTCGTAAAATCAATACAGCATCCCAGGGCATGCGAACCGAACGTATCGGGTGATGATTTGAAGCCTATCAAGCCTTGAGAGAGGGTGTGTATCTTATAAATTTTCTACAATATCTCCAAAACGACAAATAAATTAAGAGCTGACACTCCCTGATTGTATAGCCTATCATATTGCAGTTATATTGAGCCCATTTGAATACCACTTCGACAAAAATGAGTAAATTCAAAATGAAGACAATTTAATGACTTTACGCCAAACACAAGGAAAGGAGAAAACGACCAAAGATAATGAGGGTTGCAAGAGAACCGATTTTATCCAATTTATGACCGTTTTTTACCACCTTAACTGACAGATTAAACCGGTTTAAACCGGTTTAACACATAGACCAGTTTAATTATTTCGATTTTCTTCACTATTGATTAGAAAGATTAAGGGGAATCAAAATATATGCATTTGAGAAACTATCTTTCACTGGAATTCTGTATATGTGCTACAAGAATAAGTGTTGGCAGAAACTATGTTCAAATTTTCACCACGGGACAAAACTACAACGAAAAGAATATGGGGAGAGAACTGACCTCGACGTTTTGAGGCGGTCTCATATTTGAACAGTCGATCAACGTATGGAAAGGCAGTTTTAACATCTTTTCAAAAGTTAATTTTCTGTAGAAAGAACTAATTTTTCGTCGTTTTTCTCTCACCAACCTATAGCATTATTAAATCGACAGTGAAAATATTCACCATGCGTAGCTAAAGTTTATTAATTGTTACAGGAAAACATTAGATGCTGGTGATTACAGTCGAATGCCAATTTTCGGTTCTGTTCAAATTCGTTTCTGTTTTAGATTGGTGGTAGTATTAACCATTGTCAACGTAGACTGTGGAAACTGGAAATCTTTCATTGCTCCCGGTTCATTGTGAAGTGCAGGGCTCTATTGTCGTAAATGACTTCGTAGACAGTTGACAATGAAACTCATTCAAAATAACTAAGCTTAAATATAACAACATGTCTACCTTCGTCTTGTCAGCCGAGAAACAACTGTCTTGAATTGCCCATGGCCAAGTACTGGTATTCGAGTTCATATCAACAATCCTTCACCCGTTATGTGTTATTTAAAACATGAAGCATATAGTAATGGACGCTGACAATTGACAGACAATTCCGCGTATGGCAATAATTTCATGTTAACATAGTTATAATCGTGCAACTTGTACTGTCACAGATCCCAAAGTTAGAGCATCACATGGAGAGAAAATTGCTTTCCCGTCGTCATTGAACAATGTGATGGTTCCCCTGAGGTTCCCTCGCAGACAAAGATTGCTAATCACTGTTGCTTCTCAACAGAATCCAGTATTGCGCTACCTAACCGTAGATAATAACATCTTATGGAATGACGCTTGCTTTTAGGTAATAACCTATACAGCTGACAACCCCAGCTAAAATACATCGATCTGTGAAATCAACGTTTAAACTAGCCTTGATTAGCCTATTTAATAGGAAGCGTGCATTTTATAAAGTTTCCTAGACTCTCTACAGCATCCCACTGCATGCGAACCGAACGTCTCGGTTGAAGTTGTTAAGCCTATCGGTTCTATAGTCTATAATATTGGAGTTATTTTGAACTGCGTGTAAATTTAAAATGGAGACAAAAGGGTGTCGCTTTAATAGTTTCTTTTCTTTTTGCAAAATTTTTGCCTTAAAATTGACCAAAATTATTTTATTTCACACCGTAAAATGATTTCCTAATTTATTAGATGTTTTTCTCTGATAAAATAATAAATAATCAATTCGGAAAATCTGACATTTTCTGGTATAGCTTGACAGCAAGATATATTATAAGAAGTATAATGCAGAGTCGCCCGCCCCTCCCCGCTCCCAGGCTCTGGTACACCGCAAATCGCCCTGGTCAGATAGGGTTAAGCAAAATTCCATCCAACGACACTCTGGTGTTAATTATACCACATTATGCAGGGTGGTTTTATGCTTGAAAGTTCAATATGTATGGATCATATTCATTTCTTGGCGAAGGCATTGCAGTTTAATTGCGGATGAAATGGTACGTTCGTGGCGAAGTCTTCGTCGTTGGTGGCGATTTCCTGATAAGAATATCGTGCTGCTAAATTGATTATGGTGTCGCGGAACTTATTTTTGAAAGTTACTTTCCTAAACTGTACGTTTACTATATAGGTAGAACTCAATATAAGAAATGAAAGAAAAGAAGTTCGAAAAAAGGCAAATCAAATGACCAATAATTGTTCTAAAAGGTCTGCTTTTGTAAAATACACTAAGGTATTTTTGGTTCTTAGGACGTCGCAAGGATTGGTGAAATTACACAGTTTATTAAATCCAACTCATACTTTAGTACTTGGACAGGAGGTTCAGTTTTCAACACCAAGTATAAAGTCTCTCCCAAGAACATGGTGACAGTTTTTTAATTGTTTTCGATACCACCAATGACCCGTAGAATGCAGGCCCAAAGTTAGTTCTTGTCTTTTCAAATGTGAAGTTTAAAGACAACGATCGCCTTTGTTATCAAATCTACGAAGCGGATTCCTAGGGAAATATACTGCAAACAAAATGTAAAATATATAGAAATATACTGAAACACTTCTCTGATGTCCGATCGGCATACGTTGAAAACTGTTTGGGATTATTTCCTGAAGTCCCAATACCCATACATCCGCCAGTTTTGGAACTACTTTCATCTGGTCTAGGGAAATTTTCTTGTAACGGTGCAATGATACATCATTTTTCTAAACAAATAGGCGACAGATATCAATGGTATTTCTTCCATACTTAAAAATTTATTCTGTTGTCCACTTCACTCTTGTAAGAGACCATCTTCTCTTTTTATCATTTTTATTGCAATACAAGCGTCCAGTCCGTCATTCAATATTCAGCCGTCGTGCATTTAAGAAGTTCCCCGTCCATAGTCCAAAGACCTAAATCACATAATAACATAGCACCAAATTAAAAGGACGTGTAGAGAGGCCCAATGCTCTTATTCTAACCGGTTGTAAGCTTGCAAGTGCTTGCGTTGGATTTCAAGGGGGCGGCCAGATAGCGGAACAAGCAGTCAGAGGATGCTAGGTCCCCCGCCGGAATGGCAGTGATGGTTTCAGGAGCGGTGTTGGTGTCCGGGTTATAGATGAGGGATACAAAGGCTGCTGGCCATGTGGGAGCCGCGTTGGGTGTGTTTACAATTCATATATGCTATTGTAAGTCTATCAGATGCATGTGCGTGTGCAATGACCATCCATTCGTTCTGTTGCATCCGTAAGCGTCTTCGGGCAGTCAAGGGTACTGTAATAGCAACCTATCCTGATACACGATGGCTATTTTATCCACTCGTCAGCCAGGTGACCCGAAGTGCCCTCGACGAGCGCTTCCAGACGAGAACCTGCATGACCCACTTTGCCCACTTATGGCAAACCTACATGTACACCAATTACACTGGGTATAGCCGAGATCGCCATTACAAATCTAGGCTAACTGGGCATGCGCACAAGGCGAGGTCACGAAAGGTCACTTGTACCAACGGCCGCATCCTGGCCAGGTTGAAAGTGGGTCATATCTCGGGAAAAGTACTTTTTCTGTGGAACTAAATTGTGTTCAGGGTGAATAAATATCCGGAGCCGTTCTTTCGCCTATCTGGCGGTAGTCCATGAGATTTTTTAATGATTTTACGTACAGTTGCACAAAATATCAACTGTTTTCCAACACTCGGCCTATCTCTCTAACGTTAAAAACTTCCGACTTGGTACAAACAGGAAGTTCACGAAAAGCTGCGCACACGCTGCGCAGTTGCAAAAAAATGAAATGGCGAAAGAGTCTATTTGACTGGGCGTTTTCTCCTTGTTTTGTCAAGTCAAAGGTTACGTTACCTGAATTGACCTCGACGAGCGCTTCAATTCGAGATCCGGCACGACCGAAGTGCACCCAATAGTGTGCATCTAGGCCCATTTGACTGGGTGTAAGGCCCGTTTTTCCGAATTTTTGGAGAGGTGTCCGGCTGTTAGTCTTAGTTTTGCCTCCACCCGCCAGTCACGTGATCGAAAGTGACCTCTCCAAGGTAAGATCGAAATCCACGGTCAAAGATCATTTTCGCTTCGTTCATCCCCCCTGATTCTCTGACCAAGAATGCTAAGAGATTTTACATTTCTATACGACTGATAGATTAGTTAAAATGGACGAGGCGACAATCAGAATAATAGGTCGCTTCGGTTTGAACCGCCGTCTTGAACAATTTGCAGTTGAGTATGAGCGGGCCTGATTAGTAGGCATAACATTAGTTTAGAACGAACATTCCGAATTACAGTAATTTTGAAGTAGTGTCGGGAATCTAAATACAAAGCGCATTTGAAGTGCACCGTATAGAGCCTCAAGAATCATAAAATGGAATGACCAGTATTCCATTCGTGCCTCCTCTTTGGCGAGGGAGGTCAATTGAGATACAATGCTGGAGAAACCTGTAACTTCTACTGTTTTGAGGAAACACCTACCGGTATGTCTGAATCATGTTTGAATAGTCAGATCCTTCATTTAATTGCACAATTTCCGCCAGATACATTTATATTGTGTGCGAATGAATGCGTGATAGAATATGATGCTCACAGTCCGAATTCGGGCTGGTGACAACAACGACAGCATAAATATGATGTGGACAGTTTGAGTGTCAGTTCAGACTGGCAAGGTTCTCGGTGGACTCCGATTTTATATATGCGCTGGAGGCAACAGTACTCGGATGAGAAGTTGGCAGTATGGCGTCGTAAACTCGGCACACTTTCATACGAATTAGTTCCGGCGGGTATTATTCAACGGGGCCTATAATATCTGTGAATTTTTTTTTCGCTACCATTCGTGCATTAAATAAGGTCATGTCAGCTTTAAGTGCACTGTCACAGACGTTGACGGTTATATGTCCGCAGGGAATAGTTTACTTTTCATCATCGCCTATGTTTCATAGTCAAAAACAAGATAGCTCCCTGGAGCTCTTCCTTTGTTATGATGCATCACAGAAACTCTGTGATTGGCTGGATTTCTTCCAATCGTCTCCAAGGGCCAATGAAAATTCCGGATATTTTATGAAAATTTGAATTGACTAATCAAGAGCTTTGAAACTGTAAGAGATCCCGTGATGCAATACTTGTTCACCACATTATTTGACCAACATTGTGAAGGTAGCGCCAGGTTGAAGTTTGGCAGCTTCGTGCAATAAAGGTCAAGGTCGTCGAATGGCATGGTATATTCGTGGCATCTGCGCGAACCAAGTCAAATCAATTTCTCCTGGGTCTCTTTGTCCTGGGATATGAGTAATATAAAGTGGACGGCAACCGCCTGTTTCTGGAGATGTTGTACGTTTGGATGTCGATAGCCGATCTAGGTGTGCTGATTGGCTGAAGCTCCGCGCTCGTCAAAAAAGGTCAAGTTCAAGTTCAAAGTTCAAGTATTTATTGCACAAACACCATAAGAGGCAGAGTACAAATTAAATCGAACAATTAACCAGAGTAACAATAGTATGTACATTTGACACCCTGAGTGGGTGAAGGATAAACAGTCAAACATTCACCCAGACTGCATGGATATATTGTAGATGGAATAGTACTAAGGCGAAATATTATGATGCAAATATAGCAAGAACGTGAGCAAATAATATGATAATTCACCAAGACCTGTACATAGTACAATGCATAGATTAGCGTTGATTATACCATTCATAAAGAGTAGGTACAACTACCTTGGTTAAGGCAGCACCAGACATAATCATGGCAAACTTGTTAGTATCATTCATCTGAGTACATATCAAGCAATATGTAACTGGACATGTACGAATGATTCGTGATGAAGTACTAGTGATTCCATGGCCATAACGGTTGCCGCGCTTCCATGGTGAAGTCTTGGCGGTTTCAGGCAGCATCGCAAAACTCTCCAAATTGGTACCTTTGCTGGAAAGGTGGAACCAAATAAAAGTTACATACAGAACAGGACTTTGGGGAAGCTAATCCCGAAGCTAATCAATAATACGGTCAAGTTTTCTTCTACATTTACAAATATATATTTGGTTCTTGTGGACCGACGTTGCTAGGATAATGGTTGTATTTCATTTAACGTCTTCAACAGAGTACCATTGTCCATGTATAGGCAATTAATCATGAAGTCGAGTGATGATCACATGATTTGTACATTTTTTGGAAGCAATGTCCGTCAGCTCAAACTTATGAACCCCACCCGCCCCATCCATCCCACATTTCTGATAACACCTGATCTGAGCTGATTTGAACATTTAATTCACACCTGCAACGCCAATTACATTTGCTACTTGAGTTCGTGCTTCTCGGACTGAAAAAAAAAGTAAGTTGTATACCATAACGTCATAAATCACAACAACCACCCTACTTCTTCATTACGCAGATTTAATTCCTAGAGTAAGCCTTTAATGGCGATACAGTCGCACTACGTGAATAAACAATTTTTATCAGAATCAATTTATGCGCGCAAATAAATTTCCCTTTAATGGCGCAAAGAGGTGTAATTGTTTATTTAATTTAAATTATTAATAAACGTTCGTTACATATTAATGATGGAATTACATCAACATTAAACATTTATTCGCATTTAATGTGCTTGTCATATTTTAGTAGTTTTATCATTGTTATATTTGGGCAGATCGGTCAAGTGTGAAAATAAACCATACAATCAACACGAGAACAACTCATTAACGAAATTAAACCATTGACGTCGTTAAACAATGATGCTAATAACCACACACGAAATAAAAAGGGTTAGTATTTAATATGCAATAATCTGGCGATTACTCTAGGAAACAGTAGAGATTATGGTTTCACCTTAACCACCGAATTATCTTAATTTCTTCCATTTTGTATTTCATTCTATTTTGTTAGAACTGATGTAATGAAAAGAAGATGGTACGATAAGGCGGGATTTTGGCCTATACGCTGTGCGGTTGAAATCGAAAAAATGAAATGTCTTGAAAATAAATGTGTTTTATTGTAACGGCAAGAGAAGATAAATGTGCACAATATGGGAAAGTTCTAGCTCGATTGCGTTATGACTATATTTATAACATGAAATTGAAATCGGCAGCATGTGCTCTTTCGTGAAAAAAGGGTCTAAATCGAGTCATTTAAACACACATTTAGACACGAAGGACCCCTTGGACAATAAGATTTTCCAGCAGTTTAGATATAATACCACCGCACATCACTAGGTTAAATGGCGTTTTGGTCCAAGGGGTCCTTCGTGTCTAAATGTGTGTTTGAATGACTCGATTTAGACCCTTTTTTCACGAAATAGCACATACTGCCGATTTCAAGTTCATGTCATAACTATAATCATAACGCAATCGAGCTAAAACTTTAATATTTTCTCTTGCCGTTACATCAACACGATTGTTTTTAGGACATTTTATTTTTCACGATTTCAACCGCACCACGTATAGGCCAAAATATCGCCTTATCGTACCATCTCCTTTGCAATCTGCGGTAACATGCGGTAATATATCATCCTCTCGGTTTGCGAGTTTATTACTGTCCGTAATGTGGACCGAGGTTGGTCAACATTGTAGCGATCCTTGTTCATATATTAGTGAACCTTGCGAAGTATTGTTTCATGTGCATCACGCATCATGGTTATTAGTAACCCTTTTCTGCGTTGTTCACATAATGAAACGAACGAAGGTCAAGTCTCATACAATGCAATCTAACTAAAATTAAATCCTATTTGCTTCCCCATTTGGATATGTCGCTTGAGGGATCTAACAGGCTTGCAGTAACTCGAGTGTCAACCAATCCTGACAACGCTTCATAGTGCTTTGAAGGGAACATCAATGACAGAGAACTTTTGGTTGGCTTAGTCGACTTAAACGCCGCGCTTTTCATGTTGCCGCGATCCCGACATTGTGGCACCATAATACGGGGTAGATATATGGACTGGTCTTTGCCGTAAACATTGGGGTAAACGAACACGGTGACCTATCTCCTCCCCCGACTGCAAGTGGATTAGCCCAGATGCGACCATGATGTCATAATGCTATTAAATATTCATGGTATGGGCGCTCAGAACACGAAATTCAATTGAAATACGTAAGGTCCTATATAGCGACATGTACGATTGGGGAGCATTGATAGGATATTAAAACTAATTGACAAAAATTATCTTCAGAGGAATATTTATTTATTAAGATTGCATACAATTTGAATCAGGGTATTTCTGATACTTTTAAACTACGTAGTGGCACGTTACCAAAAGTGTGGTTCCAGGGGTAAAGCTCTGACTGGTGTCATGTCTATACTAGGAGAATATTTTAAACTGATAACTTGATTTTTTTTCCAATTAAAAGGGGCCCGAATTATCATTGATGTAAGGCTATTAATCCCTCTTTGAAATATTATTTGATGCATATTTACCATCACACCAGTTATCATTGGTTAAACTTAATCTTAAGTATAGGTGAAGTGAAACAGTGGGAACCAGAAATACGTCAGGAGCCACACTGCGGGCGGTGCGTCTCTGAACCGAGGAAGACCACTGTTTAAAATCAATACGTATACCCGGATTGGAGTTTGAATTATTCGGTAAATTCTGTTTGAAGTTTTATACGTTTATAACGTCATAAATCAGATAAACTAATTTACAATTCATTACACAGATTTAATTCCTATTATCAGCTTTTAATAGCACACTATCTCGCTACGTCAGTAAATAACTTATCAGAATCCATAGTGAGTGCAAACACATTTCATTTTCATGGCTCGCAGACATGTAATTGTTCACTTAATTCAGTTTATTTATGAATATTTGTTATATGCATCAGTGATAAATAAACGCCAACCGCACATTCAAATGATTTCTTCCGCCCGTATAATCAGGAATATAGAAATCTTTATCACTAATTTTACTGTGGAATTACAACAACATGAAACATTTATTCACATTCAATACGCTTCTCTTAGTTTAGTCGTTTTATCATCACAAGGAAGATCGACCATGTGGGAAAACGTTAAGCCCAACACTAAAGCTTTTCACTAAATAAATTAATTCATCGAAGTGGAAATACAACAATGACGGTAATAAACACGAATTCGTATTAAACACAAATTCATTTTCATGCAATACTCCGCACTATTTATAGAGTAACTCGCGTGGAAGTTTCATGAACGTAGGATTCGGAAATCTTAAATCAATACAAACGTTAGACAGACTGAGATATATGTCAGTTCATGTAGTATCACGCTCCTAGAATATATCACAGACAGGTATTTTATCACTCAGGACACGAAGAATTTTCATGAGCGATGGTCGTCCATCGTGTGTTGGATATGACGAGGGATATTATCGCCGGAATGTCCTAACCGGGACAAAGTTGTACAAGAGGATTGCAGCAAAGACCACTTTATCCTGTCTTTATTACACGCAACTGTAAAATATAAAATTATATTTAGAGTTAATTCATATATATATAGTGTAATATGTGCGACTGAAATCTGTGTTGACACTTCCATACACATTCTTCAATTGCATGCTGTTGTTGTTGTTGCAACTTGTGCTCTTCGCGTGTGTTGAAAATAACTACTTATAGAGACATAAAACTACATCGATTGTGACTTCCCGAATTGGACAATTTACAATTTAAATACCTGATGTGACTTTGTATATAGTGCCTGTATTTGATCTCTCAAACTGCTGTGGTATATACTGTTCGATTCCGCCTTCCCCTCGCCCGTGTGGCCATGTTGTTTTTGCCGGTCTGTCAGACCTTCGACAAGTTTACGGTCATGATGACCCCAATGTTATATTTTTGTGTTTGAGCATCAAGCTCTGTGTTTATTGACACATTTTACTGTAACTATTTGTTCTCTTGTATTTTATAATTAATGTGGAATTATATGACATGGAAATTGTAAGTTTGCAGCAGAAAATGCATGCACTATTTTTTTGTGGTTTTTCCCTACTCGCGTAGCGGGAACTGTACGGAAATTTCGACTGCTGTCAACTTTGTTATAACACTTCGTTAAATGGACTGAAGTAAGTATAATTTTTATGGTATGATATTCTACAGTAAAAACGCTCTTCGGTGCACTATGGGAGCCACAGAATTAAATCGTATTTCTATATGTAAACAGTGAAAGAACTTGCATGAACGGTATGGCTCACCACTATCTGTAGCTACCGTGTTGCTAAATGTCAAAACGGTCGGAGCGGTTTTAATTGTGACTTTTCTTGTAAATATTAAATGTATCTGGCAAATCTATGAGAAAAACGCTCCCTATATTTGCTATAAGCTCCTCTCATTACCTGTTGGTTAATTATATAATTGATGTTAAACTTTGAAGTAGTTCCACTCAGTTTTCGCCTAGGCGAAGGTTCTCGCTTTTGATTGGATAACGGATGTCACATGACTTTTGTTTATAACATGTAAGATGCAGTGTCAAATACCTTCTCAGGTGGATGACTACTCTTTGTTACGAGTACACAGCAATAAATGATATATGGAATTATATATAGCCCATAAGAATAACATGTGGCCTATATACTAGTATGTATCGTGAATGGGATGAGTAGTAATGAGAGGGAACAGGAGTTAACCTGAAGAATGTACACATACTTCCTTCTCTCATCTCGAAGGGCTTAGGGCTGGCGTGTATTTCAGCTAAATGCAGCTGCATTGATGATTAGCCAGCTACAGAGATCATAACTGTAAGATACTGGTGAAGCAGAGGGTCTCCGCACATTGACCTATAGCCAGTGGCCAGGTCTGAGAAGCAGTGGAGAGGCTGAGTTCTTACATGACTCGGGAAAGAATGCAGTGGCCTGTGGCCGTGGTCATGGAGTGCAATAACCAGAAGAGCTTTGAGCGGGCCGACATGTGAGTCCCTCTCATCGGTTCCTTCATCGCAGCCCGTGACTTGTCACAACAAATTAGTATGCAAATAAACGACAACTCCATCAACCGAAGGAATGTAACTGGTCCATCAGCACTAATGATCATTTACCTGTACTGGTACTCTATATATGGAATTGTCCTACCAGGATACCTTAGCAAATCTAAAGGGTCTAGTCCAGCTCGAGCATGTTGATTGTGCAGAAGGGTGTACAAGACGTCTTCATTGTCCGATATCGGGTTAAAGATGCACAAGCAAAACTCTAACCACTTACCATCAAAGAAGTCGATAGCTGCACATTACATGCTCGGTTAACCCGTGACACTGCTAACTTAGACTCCAAAATTTCTTTTGTTTGGTCGCAGTCGGTCACCCTGTGTACATAATCATGCCTGTGCCTTGAACACGCGCACATATGTCAGAAGTGGGATACTAATAAAAATTTAGTATCCAGTGATACGAACCATCAAGACTTGGTGAAATATCTAGTGTAACCCTGGAAACATTCAGAAAATTTCATTATTGAGGCAATTTACATTATGGCTGACAGTCCTGACTTAGAGGTGACGATACAGCAAAGGGATAATACAAATCAGGCTGCTAAAGAAGGTCCTGATTCGTCGGATGATTGTACTGAATCCTGATATTCGTCATCCCACGAATCAGGACCTTCTTTAGCAGCCTGATTTGTATTATCCCTTTGCTGTATCGTCACCTCTAAGTCAGGACTGTCAGCCATAATGTAAATTGCCTCAATAATGAAATGCAAAGAAATTTTCTGAATGTTTCCAGGGTTACACTAGATATTTCACCAAGTCTTGATGGTTCGTATCACTGGATACTAAATTTTTATTAGTATCCCACTTCTGACACCATTGTAAGTTATGTGACGTGTTCAAGACGTAAACGTGAATATATAATACCTAGGGTTGTGACCGGATACCAGTGTAGATGTCTCTGTGACCTCTACGTATAATAAAAGTAACGATTTTTGGGTCTAAGTTGCCGAATAGTTGTCACGGGTTAACCGAGCATGTAATGTGCAGCTATCGACTTCTTTGATGGTAAGTGGTTAGAGTTTTGCTCGTGCATAACAGCCCGATATCTGAGATGAGGACGATGGATTACCTCCCTTGATGAGGCAATCTTTTGTACACCCACTCTGCACAACATCAACGTTTACACTCCTGATCTCGGAAAGCAAGACCTGTTCGTTGTACTAGATTCCTTAGAGTATCCCATTGGTAGGACCCAATTCCATATATAGGGTACCAGTACCAGGTAAATGATCGGTAGGTATTTCCTGTATTCAGATGCTGATGGATCAGTTACATTCCTTCGGTTGATGGAGTTGTCGTTTATTTGCATACTAATTTGTTGTGACAAGTCATGGGCTGCCCGATGAGGAGGACCAATGAGGAGGACCTATCACTATCAACTTATCACTTTCTCAAGTTCCTTTCCATGATACAGTACGGTTACATGTAACAACTCCCAAGTCATGAATAAAGTGTAACAAAACCAACTGTCTTTATTCTTTCGTTATAACATGCTCTAAATTTCAATGTATCACAGTTATAACCACAGTAATATGGTATGGATATCCTATGCTAGGCAGTGATTCCTTCCATGGTGTGCAGCTTGTTTAATAATACCACATAGCCCTGCATACATGGATGAGAGAGGCAGTATGAGATAACATTGCTTCAGGTTGTAGCCCCATAAGACCCACTATGATTGCCTGTATATATCCCATTCACGATACATACTAGTATATAGGCCACATGTTATTCTTATGGGCTATATATAATTCCATATATCATTTATTGCTGTAATATGGCTCGTAATGGGTAAATTCCAGGGCCCATGTTAAATGGTCCACCCGTACCTGAAGAGAACTGAGAGCAAACTGACTGACACTGCCTCTCTGCACCCGTATTTATAAACAAAAGTCATGTGACATCCGTTATCCAATCAAAAGCGAGAACCTTCGCCTAGGCGAAAACTGAGTGGAACTACTTCAAAGTTTAACATCAATTATATAATTAACCAACAGGTAATGAGAGGAGCTTATAGCAAATATAAGGAGCGTTATTCTCATAGATTTGCCAGATACATTTAATATTTACAAGAAAAGTCACAATTAAAACCGCTCCGACCGTTTTGACATTTAGCAACACGGTAGCTACAGATAGTGGTGAGCCATACTGTTCATGCAAGTTCTTTCACTGTTTACATATAGAAATACGATTTAATTCTGTGGCTCCCATAGTGCACCGAAGAGCGTTTTTACTGTAGAATATCATACCATAAAAATTATACTTACTTCAGTCCATTTAACGAAGTGTTATAACAAAGTTGACAGCAGTCGAAATTTCCGTACAGTTCCCGCTACGCGAGTAGGGGAAAACCACAAAAAATAGTGCATGCATTTTCTGCTGCAAACTTACAATTTCCATGTCATATAATTCCACATTAATTATAAAATACAAGAGAACAAATAGTTACAGTAAAATGTGTCAATAAACACAGAGCTTGATGCTCAAACACAAAAATATAACATTGGGGTGATCATGACCGTAACCTTGTCGAAGGTCTGACAGACCGGCAAAAACAACATGGCCACACGGGCGAGGGGAAGGCGGAATCGAACAGTATATACCACAGCAGTTTGAGAGATCAAATACAGGCACTATATACAAAGTCACATCAGGTATTTAAATTGTAAATTGTCCAATTCGGGAAGTCACAATCGATGTAGTTTTATGTCTCTATAAGTAGTTATTTTCAACACACGCGAAGAGCACAAGTTGCAACAACAACAACAGCATGCAATTGAAGAATGTGTATGGAAGTGTCAACACAGATTTCAGTCGCACATATTACACTTGGCGTCCAACGTGGGGCACAATGGGAGGAATTGATTCTTTACATCGATGATATTTTAATCCCGAGCGATACCTTTGCCCAAGCTTTAGAGAGATTAGAGCGGGTCTTACAACGGTTAAAGGAAGCCAATTTAAAGTTGAAACCCTCGAAGTGTATTCTATTTCAACTTTCAACCAAATTTCTCGGGCATATTGTTTCCCATGATGGAGTCCAAACTGACCCCGATAAACTGTCTGCAGTACAAGAGTGGCCCCAACCTCAAAATGTAAAGCAAGTCAGAAGCTTTTTAGGATTATGCTCGTATTATCGCCGCTTTGTATGTCATTTTGCTGAAATGGCAAGGCCACTCCACAAACTTACGGAAAAGGGAGCTAAATTTAACTGGAATGCTGAGTGTGAACAATCCTTCAACAAACTTAAGGAAGCATTATCAACTCCACCAGTTCTCGCATATCCAGTTCCAAATAAATCATTCATCGTGGACACTGATGCTAGCAATTTGGCAACAGGAGCAGTATTGTCTCAGGAACATGACGGGAAAGAGCGAGTCATAGCGTACATGAGTCGATCCTTAAATAAGCACGAACGTGTCTATTGTGTCACGAGAAAAGAACTTCTCGCTGTCGTGTCAGCACTCAAACAATTCCATCCATACCTATATGGGCAGAAAATCTTACTGAGAACGGATAACGCAGCTGTGAGCTGGATGAAAAACCTCAAACAGCCAACTGGTCAGACAGCCAGATGGCTGGAAATATTAGGCACCTATGACTTAGAAGTAACACACAGAGCAAGGCGTAGTCACGCGAACGCGGATGCACTGTCTAGGAGGCCATGTAAAGTGTGTACCAAACAACAACAAATCAATGAGGAAATGGAGGAAAATCCATGTCACGTGACCGACGATAGCATTAAATCTGATGATGAAACTACTAGCGCCAGTAGTGTAGGACAAGCTATGGTGGTCACAAGGAGCCAAAAACCAATGATTGATGGACTTAAGGACACAATGGCCATACTGGATGGGTGGAAGGCAAGTGAAGTGAGACAAAAGCAGATAGAAGACAGCAATATTGGGCCCATTTTGATTCCTCTGGAAAAAGGAAAAGATCGACCCAAATGGTCCATGATATCACATCTGTCTAGTTCCGTCAAAACGCTTTGGCGTCAGTGGGACCGTCTGAAGATGGTCGGAGGCATGTTACATCGTTATTGGATGAATGACAATGGGAAGACCCTATATCAGTTGATAGTTCCTCAGCCACTCAGAGAGAACGTACTCAAATATTATCACGACATTCCCACTGCTGGTCATCTTAAGGTGGATAAGATGTTAAGCCGAATTGGACAGGCCTTCTACTGGCCTAACATGAAACTTGATGCAGAGGAATACTGTATTAAATGCGACAAGTGTACTGCTAGGAAAACACCCAGAAATGTTGGGCGAGCACCATTGGGTCAGTACCTTGTTGGCGAACCCATGGAGAGGGTATCGTTAGACATTCTGGCAAATCTGCCGGTAACGAATAGTGGTAACAGACATCTACTGGTAATTGTGGATGGATTCACAAAATGGACGGAAGCTGTCCCAATGCCAGATCAGGAGGCTGTAACCGTAGCTAAGGCCTTGGTGGACAACTTCATATGTAGGTTTGGCACACCCTTGCAGGTTTATTCAGACCGTGGGACAAACTTTTTGTCCAACCTCTTCAAGGAAGTGTGTGAACTTCTACAAATTGAAAAAGCACAGACAACCAGCATGCGGCCTCAAGCAAATGGGACCGTTGAAAGATTTAATCGGACTGTGGGAGATATGCTGACGATGTATTGCGAGAAAGAGCAACGTCGTTGGGATGAATTTCTCCTACAGGTTATGATGGCATATAGAGCATCGGAACATGCTAGTACTAAGAAGTCACCCAATATGATGGTGTTTGGGAGAGAGGTAATCATGCCTCTTCAAGCCATTGTACAGACACCGCAGGATGATCATCAGATTGATCCGGAACGGTATGCGGCGGAGCTTCATCGAAGTCTACAGAGGGCACATGAAATAGCCCGGGTGGTGCTGAAAAAGAAAGCAGAATATCGGAAGAAACATTACGACACAAAGTCCAAGAAACGGGCATTCAAAACAGGGCAAGCTGTGTGGTTATACTACCCTGTAAGGAAAATAGGCGTATGTTCAAAACTTACCTCACGTTGGAAAGGACCGTATGTCGTCATTAAGAAAATTGATGATCTGACTTACCTGGTGAAGAAAACGCCTAGACAGCAGCCCATAGCATTTCATATCGATCGCCTAATGGAATACAAGGGCAGGAAGTCTCCTACTTGGGGTAGAGACTAGAGGGAATCAACTGATTAGATATTGGTACAAAATCTGCAAGGGAACAATACAGGGGAATATAAACAAGGAATGGACCTGATGGGTAGCATAGATATATATAGGAACTGGAGAACCTTGGGGGACTTACAGTTATGCAGGGTCAGGGTGGGTCTGGCCAACCTAGGCCTGACGTGCACGGAATATTGCTCCTACAGTACTTCTTGGGGAAGTATTCTATGGAAGGCTGCTTGTTTGGTGCAAGCAAGGTCCATTAGATTTTTATATAACTAATTTTGGTTACCAATAGTTCTAGTCAGGAAATGGTGCGGTGACAGTGATTCCTTCTGAAGTAGGTCATGTGGGGGTACTTATACAGATTATACTCACCTGGGAAGATATTCATGATGTTGTCCTATCCAATAGCTGCTACACAGATGAATATATTGAGGCTCTTGTACTTTCAGAATGGCTTCTCTTGGTGTATTAAGATGTCGCTACTGTACAGTTGAGGTGGGGTCGAAGAAGGAAATGAAGCAACACCTACAGTCAGTCGCCCATCATAAATTGGAAGTAGTATGCCCATTATGTGTCGAGGGTGAGAGACGTTTCCGGCGGACTGTTGACCTCCAGGCTCACGTCAGGAAAGAACACAGTGGGGCTTCCAGAAGGTTGCTTCCTGGCATATTTTCAGAACCCAATGGTCTTTGGATGACGACAACCCCGGATGATTATTCAAGGGTCATCAGCAAACCCCAATGGTCATCGGTAGAGTCTATGGAAGCCAGGCGACTGATGCGGCAGTGGTCCAAAGATATTAAAAGGCCCTCCAGATCCATGGGTGAGTGGGAGGCTGGCTGGGCAAATCAGTACAGGGGTGAACCTGAGGTAAATAAAAAAAAAAAACCCGGCAAGCCAGTCCAGTGGGGAATCTACAGGGAATCAAAAGAGAAGAGCACCAGCCAGCCAATATAATGAAGAACCTGCAGCAAAACAGCACAGAGGAGCAAGGGTTTATACACCATCCTACCCCACCATCGATCTTCAACTGAATGTGAATAAAATAGACATTCGATCCACTGGGTTCCAAGTGTGGTGTAGTTCTTCGGATGGCCAATACTTTAAAGCTGATCTTGGAGAAAAAATTTTGTTCGATCCCAAAACAACTGCTGCAATAACACGGAAGATGGCCACACTAACAACAGAATTCAACCCGCCAACTTCAGAGGGTAGGAGAACCGACTCTGTGACCGTCATCAAAGCAGTGGCATTGGCATTAAAGATGGATCGGCGATACATAACATCGATCTGGCAGTGGCATAAACCATCATTTGAGACCGCCACATCTCCAGTAGCCACATCTCTAACTCACCATGAAGCTCCCCGAGTTGGTACACCATCTCACGTTGATGAGGTCCAAGCATCCACCCCACCACCACCTCTGTATAATCCAACACCCATACATGCAAGTAATACGTCACATCCCATTATCTATGGGGACTGCGAAGATGGTCAATTAACACCGGTCCCGCTTCCGCTGCCCTCAACAGACAGCCTTTCACAGGCAGCACCTGACCCTGTGAGCCCACCTCAAGTCGTCCCTCATACCACTACTCCTAGAGAGATGAACCTGTTTACCAGACCTGAAATGGCTGAAAAGTATCCCTTGCCTGAAACAGAGCCCATCAGTCCACCTACGACGCCTTTAAGACCGTCTTCTCCCCTTGACCTGTCAAAGAAAGCGACCAGAGCTCCTCCAACCGAGACGGCCAGTAGCTCCAGCAATGAAGTGACTGCACCCAGCTCCATCAAGGGGGAGAAGACGGATTTACAGTGCAGGGCCATCAAGATATTGGAGTTTGGCTGTATGCCTATGGTGCCCCCAGCAAGGAGGGAGTGGAATGCCGATGGTGTATTTGCTGTAGAGGTGGGTGGGCAAACGATATCTTGGCCCCCAGCCCGTTGGAGGACAATGCAAGCCGAAACAAAGAAAATACATTGGGGTGGACTAGTCCTGAAGTTGGATGAATTTCTTCACGGCCCCACTGACGTGGACCTACCGGAACTTCTAGACCTTTACGACATCTTTGCTCTCCCTGGGACATCTGTAGGCTCGGTGAAGTCCTGTCCCGACAGTGGATCATCTATTCTTCGCAAAGCCAGACTATACAATTACAAACTACTGGTTCACATTGCTTTGGGAAAACCTGTTGATGGTGAGTTGGAAATTCTATCCGCATTTGAAGCCATGTCTCAGAGCCGCAACACGGATGCCGACTGTCATGTGAAGATGCTCAACTCCCTCTCTGTTAGACTTCGTTTGGAGCTGTAAATAGATCACTTCGGTTGTTTCTGTACAGGAAACCATCTGTGGAATACAAAATAACACAATAGACACATACCGTGTCGGATATATTCGCTGTATTGTGTGGGATAGTTACCTCACCTGTCCTCCGGGAATTGTGCTCCGTTTTTTTATACTGGATACTTAATATTGTGGATTAGCTTACCATACCTGTGGCTCTTCCTTGTGGACACTTACTGAATTGGATCTTTGAACAGCATTTTGGATTACCTGGTGTCAGTGCTGTGTCATAATTCCCGTGTATACGTACCATTGTCATCAGTCAGCTTGGATTATCCATCATTCCATTGGAATCGTGTACTGTGATTAAGGACACATCTCATTATGGATATATCACTGGATATTTACCTATGTTCTTTGATCCTTGTATATTATGACGAACTGTTGGGACACTGCTACCATGCACTGGCTTCTTACCATACCCATGGATTTTACTGAACTGGTTGAACCTCTTGAACTGTTCTGAATATGTATATATCAGACTGTGGAACATTTTAAATTATGCCTAGGTTTAGTTCCTACATCCTGGGACATTTGATTGGACGTTAATATTGTCGCACAATTATCTATATTTGAACTCTAAATGTACATGTAATGTAGGTGGCGGAACTCAGGAGAGTTCCTTGAAATTAAGTAGGGGGGAGTGTAATATGTGCGACTGAAATCTGTGTTGACACTTCCAT